>APFE031600165.1:66206-89520 GCA_000404065.3 Pinus taeda | reverse complement strand
ATTTAAAATGGATCATCGAACTAAGCCTTCGGAAACATCACCTAGGACCTAGGACTTAGGACTCATGAGGGGATTTTAAAACATTTTTCGACCCTCAGGACACATTACATGACTTTTACGATTTACATCTTAAGGGAGAAACACCCCTTTAACACAGACCCTCACAAATCACCCAGTTCTGTGACACAACTATAATCTAGCAGGTTAACACACTAGGATTCTCCTAAAGTTCTAATAACAAAATGCATCCCGGCTTTGGGGTCAGGTTTGAAGGAAAACTTTGCCAATCCGTGGATCGGTGAGACGAAAAACCTTCCGGGACATAGATCATCATTAGAAAGTTAGGTCCACCTAGGCAAATTACATACATGACTCTGTCCTGCTAAGATTATTTACATTTCATATATGCAGACTGGGTTTACAATTAGATTGATCAAAATGCTGATGACTGCAGGATGGCACGGACATGCTGATCAGGTGCTGCCCCTTTTTTGTAAAAAATAGGGGGTGTACTGCATGGGTAGTTGACCAGTAGAGGTCAACAGTGGGAAAAGAGGGGAAGAGGTGTGTTAAGGCACCTACTTCCTATTTGGAATTTTTAAAACATTCCTAATGTAAGCCTTGGAGGCAGTGTACATGAAAGGATTTAAAGGAGAACAATCTAAGCCATGTACTGTATAATTCATTTGAAATGGATGACTGTTACAGCTTGTGAACTTCATAAGTGATGCTTTGCAAAATAGTTTGTTACAAGGCACTTGGAAATTCTTACAAATTGTTCGAATTACATAGCATTATCCAAGAACTTGTAAAAACGAGGATGGACTTCAACTATACCACAAGCTCTGGCAATCATTGATATATGGCAACTTGAGCCATTTAGGATTACAAAGCACTTGGAAATTCTTACAAACTGTTCGAATTACATAGCATTACATAGCATTATCCAAATACCTGTAAAAAAGAGGATGGACTTCAACTATACCAAAATTCTGGCAATCATTGATGTATGACAACTTGAGCCATTTTGCTTCCTAAATAAGTATAGACATCCTAGTACTGGATGAATTCATTAGGGTTAGTGGTAGGCTCCAATACCCAACCTTCATGCATTAGTAGAAGGTGGCTCACTTTATCAGGACCAAGAGTAGCTCCAAAGGAGAATATACTTCGAAGGAAATCATAGATTTTCTGTAAGAGTCTTAATCAGGAGTCTGGAATTAAGAGTCACTTTATCGGGATCAAGAGTAGCTCCAAAGGAGAATATACTTCAAAGGAAATCATATTTCTATAAGAGTCTTAATCAGGAGCCTAGGATTAAGAGTGGGATTAAGAGGGAGCTGATAGTCCCATACAATCCCGAAAAAAAATGGAGTTGCAAAATGAAAGAATCGATCTATCAAAAAAAGTGTAAGATGTTACATGATCAAGATTTTGCCAAAATTTTTGTGGGGGTGAAAAGAAACAATCTAAGTCCTCACATATCACTAGACAACATGACCCCTAAAGAAGCATTCATAGGAAGAAACCAAGCATGGACCATCTCTAAATATTTGGTTGTCTTTCCTATACTCACATACGGAAAGATAAGAGAAAGAAGTTGGATCCTAGGGAACATTTGTTGGCTATAGTAATACTTAAAAGGCATATATGATCTATATGAAGAACATGGAATAGATGTTAGTCTACATAGAGCAGCCTTGGGATTTGAAGTCAAAGATAGATAAACTTATGTTTGCAGGTTTAAGAAGGCATTTTATAGCCTTAAGCAAGCACCAAGGGCATGGTATGCAAGGATGGATGCATACCTACAAAGATTGGGCTTCTCAAAGAGTTCTGCTGATCTGAATCTCTATATCAAGATTGTGAAGGATAACCCTGTACTCATTCTTCTATATGTAGATGATCTTCTCATGATAGGTGTGGAAGGTCGTATCCAAGAATGCAAGAAACAACTAGTAGCAAAATTTGACAAGAAGGATCTAGGGATGATGCACTATTATTTGAGACTCAATGTTTAGCAAGGACATGATGAGATTTATCTAGGTCAAGGAAAGTATGTGATCAAGATGCTTAAGAGGTTTGACATGATGGCTTGCAAACCTATGACAACTCCCATGATCACAAACTTGAAGAGGCTAAGAAGTTCCAAGTCAAGCACTGTGGATCCGACTAGGTATAGACAATTGATTGGCCCACTAATGTACCTGGTGAATACTCAACCAAACATATGTTTTGCAGTGAATGTTCTCAGTCAATTCCAAGTAGAACCCAAGCATGATCATGGGATAGCAGCTAAGCATGTACCAAGAATCGAGATATTTGCAAGAAACAATCCAATATTGCCTAAAGTATGACAAGAGGAATGATGTCCACTTGATTGGATATACAAATTCCAACTAGGAAGACAGTGAGCAAGATGGAAGAAGCACTACTGGATGATGGTCTCCTAGATGAGAAGAAAGCAAGAAACGATTGCTTTGAGTAGTATTGAGGCTAAATATATTGCAGCCTATGAAACAGAGAAGTTGTTGTTGGGAATCACGATTGTCGTTATAACAAAACCTGCAGGTGTTAGTCTTATCACATCACCCGAGATAAGGATCCACAAGAGGCGGTTAGTCATGTCGTGAAACACACGGGAAGCATTGGTTTATCCGAAGTCCAACAATCTCCCCCCAACGTGGACCGGATGTGTATCAAACTCGTGACATATGCTCTGATACCACTTGTTACGAATAAAAAATGTTGTTATACCAAAACGTGCAAGTGTTAGTCAACGATTGCATCACCAGAAATAAGGATCCACAAGAGGCGATTAGTCCATGTCGTGAAACACACTGGGAGCGTTGGTTTATCTGATGTCCAACAATCCTCCGCCCCAATGTGGGCCGAATGTGTATTGAACTTGTGAGCTACGCTCCGATACCATTTGTTGGGAATCATGATTGTCGTTATACCTAAACTTGTAGGTGTTAGTCAACGATCGCATTGCCAAAGATAGGATCCACAAGAGGCGGTTAGTCCATGTCATGAAACACACAGGGAGTGTTGCTTTATCTAATGTCCAACAGTGGTCTGGTTGAGGAAGTAGTTGTCTGATTTGTTTGAAGGACCAATGGATCCTATAGTGATACACTATGACAACACCAGTTGTATAAGGTTATCTAAAGACCCATTGTTTCATGGAATGACAAAGCACATAAATAAAAAGTAACACTACATTCAAAAGTTGGTGCAGGATGGAGTGTTGCAACTATGGTATATCTCCACTGATGAACAGGTAGTTGGCAGATAGACAAAATCTCTTCCTAACAAGAAGCTTGTGTATTTGATAGACAAGCTTGGACTGGTTGATATATCCTCCCTAGTTGAGAGGGAGAGATAGACACATTATTCCTGTCTTCTCTTTGGGAAGAAAGAATAGAGGATTGGGTAAGCATCTGACATCCAATACTCCTTGAGGATGAGGTAGGGAATCGAAGATAAGAGTAGTCGTAGGGGACCAATATTCTTTAAGGGTTGGGAATCCAAGATAAGAATAGCCTTGGAAGGACATACCCTATGAACACTCTGGTGGGGTATACTTCCAAACTTCCAAAATCCTTTCCATACTTCCAAACCGAGGAAGTAGTGTTGGGTGTGGAACCTGATTATCTTATTTATTCAGAGGTATTGTCACGTTGGACCCCAGTTCCTAACGAGGCCACAATGCCGCCCATTTTTTCGCCGTCAGGGAGGTCTAGGGGGGCTTGTAAAATATTGTAATTTTGTAATCAATCTAATCTGTTCATTAGGTGGATGATCTAATGGTAGAAGTTATGTTTAATTAAGGGTTTTTTCTATAGAAGGCAACCCCTCGCTATATATGAAGGAATTGTATTGCGGATGTGTATATGTGTATTCTGAGCGAGAAAGAGCGAGGACACTGTGTGAGAGCGAAGAGGAAATATACAATGAATCTGTTGTAGGTTGTATCTCTTCATTTTACTAGATAATATAACGGAATGACTGGTTGTTTCTTCATGTACATAGCCCAAATTGGGTGAACTACGTATATTTGTGTCTCTCTTGTTTTATGTGTTTTATGTGTTTTCAGTGTTTGTGTTTATGCAATATTTTATGTGTTCCATTTCTTTGTAACATATAATTTTCTAACAATTTGTATTAGAGTTGAAGGTCTATTTGGTTGATAAACTCGCAAGAGAGAAGGGTTCCTGGTTCGAGTGGGAGAAATAGCGAAAGATGGTAGGTTTAGGGTCAAGAAATTTAACAGCCAAAATTACCAATTGTGGAAGATGCAGATGTATGATTATTTGTATCAAAAATATTTGTACTTAGCATTGAGTGAAAAGAAAAAAAAGTCGTCGAATATGATAAACACAAAATGGGAGATTCCTGTAAAAAAGGCACTTGCAATAATACGAATCTGCCTAGCGGCATCGGTAGCCTTTAATATTTCAAAGGAAATGATAACATAGGGCTCAATGACGGCATTATCCAAACTATATGAAAATCCCTCAACCTCAAACAAGGCATTTCTTATGAAGCGTTTATTTAATATGAAGATGTTAGAAGGTGGGTTTGTTGTTGATCATTTAAATGAATTTGATACGGTTACTGTTTACTAGTCAGTTAAGTTCTGTAGGGGTAAATTTTGATGATGAAATTAGGGATCTGTTAATTTTGTGCTCATTGCTAGAAAGTTGGAATAGTTTAATTATGGCCATTAGTAACTTTATCTTTGGATCTAGTACTTTAAAGTTTGATGATGTTGTTGGTGCCATCCTTAGCAAGTAAATGCGATAGAAAAGCTCTAGTGAGACATCAGGGAATGCTTTGACTACAGAGACTATGGGAAGAAAAATGGAAAGAGGAAAGAGCCCAGGGTATCGTAGTAATTCAAGGAAAGGCAGATCCAAGTCTAGATCATGGATAGTGTGCTAGAAATGTAGGAAGAAAGGACTCTTGAAGAAACACTGTAAGTCTCGGAAGGAAAAAGGAGACGCGCAGTAAGAAAACAATCATGAAGTGAATGTGACAGGTGATGTGTTACAATATTCTTTCATTCTTTCATTAGAAAATATTATTGATGCCTGGGTGGTAGATTCAGGATCCTCATTCCATGCCACACCTGATAGGAAACATTTTCATGATTATGTTCAAAGAGATTTTGGACAGATTAGTTTGGGTGATGATAAACCCCGTAAAATCATTGGAATGGGTAAAGTTTTCATAAAATATCATAATGGAAATCAATGGCTATTGAAAGGGGAAATGCATGTTGTAGATCTGAAGAAAAATCTGATTTCAAAAGGGTAGTTGGGAGGTGAAGGTTGTGTAATTAATTTTACAAATAAAACCTGCAAGGTCACTAAAAGAACCCTTGTAATAGCAAAAGGAAAAAAAAGGTTGGTACATTGTATTTATACAATGATATCTCTAATTTTGTTAATGCTTTAACTTCCATGGGAGAATATACAACATTATGGCATCATAGGCTCAGTAAAATGAGTGAGAAGGAGATGCAGATTCTTCACTCAAGAAATTTGTTGCCATGTTTGAAGCATGTGGAATTGGATTTCCATGGGAATTATGTTTATGGAAAACAAAACAGAGTCAGATTTCTCAGAGCTGGGAAAGAAAAGAACAGTGAAAAATTAGAGCTTGTGCATACAAATGTATGGGGACCTACTCAGGGATCATATCTCGGTGGCTCTAGCTATTATGTTACTTTTATTGATGATGCAACCAAGAAAACCTGGATTTATTGTATTAGAAATATATATGATGTATTTGATACTTTCAAGAAATGGAAATATTTGGTTGAGTATGAGACATGAAAGAAGTTGAAGTATCTCACGTCAGATAATGGAGGTGAATATTGCAACAAACAATTTGATAAGTAATGTTCAGAGCATGGAATTCATAGAGAGAGACAATTCTAGGAACACCATAGGAAAATGGTGCCAGAAAGAATGAACAAGACAATCATGGAACCTGCAAGGTGCATGAAATTGCATGCAAAATTGCATCTACAATTTTGGGCAAATGTTGTAGATATTAGTGTTTATCTAATAAATAGAGGGCCTTCAAGTTCCTTGGATGGTGGTATTCCAGAGGAGGCATGGATAGGTAAAGAGGTAAACTACTCTTTTTTAAAGACTTTCGATTGTGAATCCTTTGTCCACATTAATAAAGAAAATAGAACAAAGCTTGAGGAAAATCAAAGAAATGTACCTTTATTGGATATGGTGTTAATGATTTTGGTCATCGCTTATATGATTATGAAAATCACAAAATAATTTGGAGTAGAGATGTCATATTCATTGAAAGGATCTTGTATAAGGATCAGATGCATGAAAAGAAATAAGAAAAAGAAAACGGAGAATACACGGTGCTCGATGAGATCACATAAAAAGTAAAGGTGTCTAGAAATCATAATGATAAACATCCACAACAACAACAACAACCACAACAGCAACAGGCACCTCAAACACCTGAAAGTGGTGTTATAAAATCTACCAGGATAAGTAGACCCCTTGAACGATATTGTCCTTCATTATATTATGCATTATTGACTGGTTCTGGTGAACCAGAATGTTATGAAGAGGCAATGCAGGTAAAAACCAGGAAGAAGTGGGAGCTAGCCATGAAAGAAGTGGACTCCTTGGTACATAACCAGACTTTGTACTTAGTTAGGTTCTCTGCAAGTAAAACAATATAGTAGAATAAATGGGTTTGCAGGTTGAAGGAAGGAGATGGAGGTAGAAAAATGTATAAATCTATACTTGTGGTGAAGGGGTTTCCACAGAAGAAAGGTATAGACTTTGATAAAATATTTTCTCATGTTGTTAAAATGATTTCAATCAGAACTATTTTAAGTCCAATAGCAGCAGAATATTTGCATATAGAGAGCAGTTAGATGTAAAGACGACCTTTCTCCAGGGGGATTTTGAGGAAGAGATCTATATGCAACAACCACAAGGATATGAGTTCAAAAGGAAGGAAAAACTAATGTGCAGGTTGAAGAAGAGCTTGTATGGCTTAAAACAGGATCCAAAACAGTGGTATCTAAAATTTCACTGGTTTATGTCTGAACAAGGTTATACTAGATGTCACTTTGATCATTGTGCTTATCTCGAAAGGAAAAATGATGGCATCTATATTATATTGTTATTGTATGTAGATGACATGCTTTTTGCAGGGTCTAACATGCTGGAAATAAATGTACTCAAAGGAAAATTGGCAAATTCATTTGCAATGAAGGATTTGGGTGTTGCAAAACAAATCCTTCGTATGAAAATAACTAAAGACGGGAAAATCGCAAATTAACATTGTCTCAAACTGAGTACATACAAAAGGTGTTGGAAAGATTTAATATGCACAATGAAAAACCAATTAGTACACCTTTGGCTAGTCATTTCAAACTAAAAAGATGTGTCACAAGACCTAGGAAGAGATGGAATATATGTCTAAAATTCGATATGCATCAGTACTTGGAAGCTTAATGTATGAAATGGTCCGCACAAGGCCTGATATTGCACATGCAGTGGGAGTTGTAAGTGGGTACATGAAAAATCCAGAAAAAAAACATTGGAAGACAATGAAGTGAATTCTTAGGTATTGTTGCCAAATTAGTTGGATGATCTATTTTAAAATAATAATATTCCAATAATATTACTTCACGGCTATAGAATGGAAGCCTGCTGGCAAATTAGTTGTAGTTGGATCATCTACCTTAAAATAATATTCCTTCACAACCTTCACGGCTACAGATTGGAAGCCTGCTGCCAAATTAGTTGGATGATCTACCTTAAAATAATATTCGCTTACGACTACAGATTGGAAGCATGGATGATCTACCTTAAAATAATAATCCTTCACTGCTACAGATTGGAAACATGGATGATCTACCTTAAAATAATAATCCTTCACTGCTACAGATTGGAATCCTACTGCCAAATTACTTGGATTATCTACTTTAAAATAATATTCCTTCATTGCTACAGATTCAAGCTGCCAAAAAACTGGCCAATATTCAAGCTGCCAAAGAACTGGCCAATAGGAAGAATTTAGGCATTTGAAATCATTGATTGTAGCTTTTTTCCCGAAGGGTTTTTCTAAGCCCCAAAATTCTTCAATCTATCAGTTAGAAGATGAAAAACATGAGGAATAATATTCCTTCATTGCTGCAAATTCAAGTTGCCAATGCACTAGACAATAGATTCAAACTGCCAAAGAACTGGACAACTGTATCTTTTTGCCCGGAGGGTTTTTCTAAGCCCCAAAATTCTTCAATCTATCTGTTAGAAGATGAAAAACATGAGGAATAATATTCCTTCATTGTTGCAGATTCAAGTTGCCAAAGCACTGAACAATAGATTCAAACTACCAAAGAACTGGACAATAGGAAGAATTTAGCCATTTGAAATCATGCCCGGAGGGTTTTCAAAAAACCACATCTTCATGGCCCCAAAATTCACAACATCTTCATGGCTCTAAAATTCTTCAATCTATCTGTTAGAAGATGAAAAACATGAGGAATATGTTGAAAAACAATTGATATAAATTATATATCAATGGAAAAACAAAAAATGCAACAAGTTGTTACAATAAAAAGAAATACCTATTAGACCAATAGATGGTTGTTACATGGAAGATTATTTTTGCCAATCCAGCTCTAGCTAAAATATGTGTAGTTTCATTGTCATAAGCTTCATTAAAAGCCCAAAATTGTAATATCTTTTGCAAACGAGATTGGTTTGCATCTTTTTGAGGATTGTGATAGATCTGCACAAGCATGGATCCCAACAAAGGTAACACCGTATGAGCCTCAAGGTGATAAAGGGGATAAAGCAAGAACCTCATTGTCTAGCTCCTTTGGATTGATGCGGTGCAAATCACTGGCGAAATAGAACACAGTTAATGTTAATATTGGAACTGTGCTTTATCATGAACAGAATAGAGCCATATACAGACCACCAAGTATTATAATCTAAAGCAAAGCAAAATAGAGCAAAATACAAACCCAAGTGTTATTTCAACGGCAAGCTAAATAGTCAGTGCACCTATTAATGCACGTCAGCGTAACCATCATATCCTATTAATAAGGAAAACAACATCTTTGGCAAACACCCAAAATTTTGCAGCAATTTCAAAGTGCAGCCATCCCCCTTCTTCAGTATATATCATGGATAGTCAAGCCAACGATTTATTGGTTCACTTGTGAGATTGATCAAGATGTAACATGTTGTTGACAACAATATAAAGGGAGGCTTGCACAAGTCGTCACTGGAAGCTGTCATAGGTCCACAATGGTAAAAAAATGTGGTCACTTGACCTCAATCCGACATGATCGGGGGGAAGGACTACGCACTTTCATGATATGAAGGTTATAGTAACCCCAAGAGAAGGATCAGAAGCAGGTTGTTCCCCCCTACCATTATTAAATCACATTGTGGTGTAGGGGATCCAGATGGAAGAATCGTAGCAAGTGCATGTGGATAAGGTTTTGAGAACGGGGATAAGCAATAATTTCGCTCTTATCATGCATTTGTTGGTTTTGTTGTCTACTTTAATCTCCTCGTTGTCTAGTTAAACTCTATTAAGTTTTAGTTGGTTTGTGTTGCTATGTTTTTGCTCATAGATATCGATGTTCATGCCAGCGTCCAAGGTAACAAGAACCTTATACAAGGAGGCTTGCACGAGTGGCTTCCAAAAGTGGTCACCCGTCATTGTATAATAGGGAAAATATGTGTGGGAACACTACTCCAAACTAGCGTGACAGAACAAGGTTAACGAGCATGCACCCTCATGATATATGATATGACAAGGATAGAACTTAACCCCATGAGAAGGCTCTGAAACAAATTGTTTCACCCTCTACAAAAAATGAAGGCTAGAAATCAGATTATTGAATAAGGTAGCAGGATGGAAGAATCATACCCAGTGCAAGTAAATAAGGTGTTAAAATAGAGATAAAGCTATGGCTTCAATCTTCTAAAATATTTGTTTCTTTTGAGGTTCACTTTCATCTCCTCGCTATCTACTTAAAAGGCCCTTTCTGGTTTTAGGCTTTAGCTGCTTTACGTTACCCAGTGTCTCTCAGGCTTAGTTGGTTTACGTTACCCAGTGTCTCTCAGACTTTAGTTGGTTTATGTTACCCAGTGACTACAAACATCAAACCAACTATGGCCTACCCTAATAAGCTTCCCTTAGCTTCATCGGAACCAGTGAGGTTAAGCCAGCTAGTTCTAGGCTATGGCCTACCCTAATAGGCCTCCCTTAGCCTTCACGACTGCTATAGCAACACTAACCAACCTCCTTTTCAACTCAGCCTGCCTTATTAGCTATGGCCCGAATCAACCTCAATCTTTAGCCTCCTTTCCAACTCGGCCTGCCTTATCAGCCGTGGCTTGCATCAACCTCAGTGTTGGCCTCCTTCCTAAACACTCAGCCCTTCATGCGACCTTATTTCACAGTTTTTAGCCCTCGGTTCTAGGTCTGCGACTCTCTTCTTGCTATCCATGCCAACAACAAAGCATGGCTCGCTTGATCAGACTTTGGCCTGCCTCAGATATGATATATCAACCCTCAAACTACGAAAGCATAACTACGACAAAATGTGCAATTACATATATAATTCATAACAAATCGGACGCACATATCTCATTCATGATTGGATCATTCTGGAAATCGTCATTAATATCTCATTCATTCACCGTAATTACATATATAATGAATGAATGGCTGCATTTTCGGCATTCGAAGGGATTTCTCGCTCATCCATCATATGGTGAGGGTGGATCGGTCCTCCTGATCTAGCTAGAACAAACCTCGAATCACTTGCTCCCATTGTGGCCTACTCCTTCACTAACCAAAACACAAACTCGGCCTTCTCCTATGCTAGTTGCTTCTTCTCTACGGCTACCTATGGCTCCTTTGCTTGCCTGGGATAAGTCCTTCTAGCTTCCTCTCTTACAAGTGAATTCCTCCTCACTAGTGATACTAAGCCTCTCCATTGGTTTATATTTATATTTTTCCCATAGGTGACTTACAAGCCCTCTTTGTCCTTCAAGAGATCCCACTTCACCACTCAACAACAAATTAAAATATAAAATTACTTTTCTTGGGTTCCAAGCCCATTCCTTTGGGTCAAACCCCCAAACTTTTGGTGTCTTTCCAAAAAGCATTATTTTTGTGGGTTCTCTACTTAGAAATACCTTCCAAGCTACCCAAATTTTAGAAATACCTACCAAGCTACCCAAATTTCAACACTCTTATTGTGGGTTTTCTCTACTCAGAAATACCTTCCAAGCTACTCAAATTTCAAATTTCAACACTCCCTCTTAGTGAGGAAAGTGTTTCCACCACTAGCTAGAAGTGGCCTTGCCTTTGAATCTGATCTGTAACCACATTCTTATTTTCGAAGATACCATACTCCTATAAATCTCCAACTCCGTAACTTTTCCTTGCATGGCCATGAATTTCCTTACATGTGCCACATCTTCTCTTTGCATGATCACATACTCTTAGAAATCTCTAACTCAATGACTTTTCCTTGCATGGCCATGACTTTCCTTTCATGTGCCACATTCTCTCTTTGCATGATCATGACTTTCCTTACATGGTTCATGACTATCCTTGCATGTACCATGACTTTCCTTGCTTGCACCATGACTATTCTTGCATGGTCTACGACTTTCCTTGCACGTACCACAATTATCCTTGCATGGTTCATGACTTTCCTTACATGACCTAGAAGACTCTACTCTCTTGCTTGAACATGAAGGTTAGACTTCCACTGGGTGGCCAACTCTCCTTTGTCGTCTCCCTCTGAAGCCAAACTCCCTTTGAGCCTACACAACTGTCCCTTGGCACACATTGCTTTCCCTCCCAGGAAGTGTTGCAACTGAACTTGTTTCCTTTCAAGGTCAATCCTGAACTACAAGTGAACACTAGGCCTAGTCAACTCTAGGTCACCGCAACTCAACTTTGCAAGTGTCCTCATCATCATGGGTCAAACACCTAATATGCACATGGCTCTATTGTTGGATGTGCAACTTTGCAACCCAATGAAGAAATCATCTTGCCATCCACATGAATCTATCTCCTTCAAGCCAAAGCACATGAATTGTCTCAACATACTTTGACAAGTCAACAAAAGTCCATCCAGCAACCTGCCACACAACATATTGTTGTGCACTGAGTACTCCACTAATCCACCAGAACTTGTTGAATTTCCACGACACTCAAGAATGTTGTTTAGGTCTTAAAATATCTGACACAAACACACTCAAATGCACAACACGTATACTTTGTAGAGCAGAATATACAACATCAATGAATCAACTAGTGCACATGAAAATTTTTAACTTTTTCAAACCCACTACTTGTCATATTACAATCTAGAATGCAATAGTATTAGGGCTCTCATACCAGGGATCATGGCACTTACATACAGCCCTAATACAAGGACACAACTAGAGCTTGGTGTCGATCACTTTGAAAACCAATTTACACTGAACAAGAAAACACTTGACCTACTTGCTAATGGAGGCCACGCACAACCCGTTTATTCCACATGTCTTGAGCACATTTGGCAGGTCCTCTTGCCTCCCAGTTGTTGATCACTCCACACAATCACTCCTTGATTGATCTAGGGCTAGAAATACTTTTCCTTCAATTCTGCAATTTGTTTCTCAAAATGCACAGATCCATTGTTGCTCATGATCTATGAGCAGGCTTCCATAAACCCATATTTCCACTCAATCCATCAACCCTCTGCTTTGTTCCTTCTCCTCTACTTTAGTTCACCCTTAAAATGTTTCGACCTCACAAAGGACAACCATATACACAAGACTTGTGTATACACCAGCAACCCTGATCTTAGGAATACACTAGCAAAACTAGCTTCTCCTTTAGGGTCTTAGCCCTTCCCTCCAAATTAGATTAGCTATCTTGGCCTTCTCTCCAGCCAAATCTATGAGGATTTTGTACTAACATATGTAAAGATCTACACTTCCAATTTCGACCTACAAATCTCCTAACTCGTTCAGATCAGATCTTGGAAGAAGAACTCCAACCTTGGCCTCCTTCAGCTTCCAACTAACTATTTTTGGTTTGCGGCTCTTCAGACTTTGCCCCCTTCTCATCATCGAATGCCCTTGATATACAAACTCAGCCTTACTTGCAGCCCATGCTTAGCCTTCAACTTGGCCTTTCCTTACACTACATCTCTCCTCGCCTCATGATCAAATGAGCTCCTCCCACTTGATTCTCTAGCCTTCCCTTAGGCCTCTATAAATAGCTCTTCCTTAGGCCTCTTAAGAGCCCTCTAGGTCTTGGGGTTTTGTCCAATTAGACCTTGCGAAATATTAATTTTCCTTTTAATTTCTTTTTTGATTTTAAACCTCCCCCTCTACTTGTGTTCTTTGCCCACAAAGCCTTTTGTGACCAAACTTCTCACAAAACCAACTCCTAGGCTTGTGGAGTACCTCCCAAGCTACACAATTCAACAAAATTCCCATCCTGCCTCGTCACCAAACTAGTCAAGACCACATCTCCATGTTCTTTGTTGAACCTTTTGTTCCATGCCTAGCCAACTCACTTGGCAACACCGTTGCTTTTTGCAAGTCTCACAGCTTCCTCCTAGAGCTAACACTTGTGCACACTTTGATCTTGCTGCCCTTCAAAGTAGCTCTCATACCATGTTGGAATTTCCATGCACCCTAGGTTTGGTCTATGCCCTAGCCAGGAACACAAACACACTAGTAGCTCCCAACATTAAACGACTTTTCACATAGAATATAATAGTAAACATATCAATAACAATACAAAATATTTATGGCCCAAAGCACGTTCCTTATGAGTCTTTTAATAAGAAAACCTTAGGGCTCCTGTACCAAGAATCATGACACTTTACAAACACCGGTGTAAAGCTAATATAAACAGGCAATCCTTTGACCAATCCAACAAGGGTTGAGGCCAGTCCATCAGACTCTCATTTGCCCAACAAATAAATACAATCAGGTGTCCTTCGCCTACAAAAATTCAACTAGCAAGAACTTGACTCGCCTTGGCTTGTTCCTTTAGCCCAGAGTCATCATACAAGCCTTGTTGTACCTTTTTTCAGCCCTAACAATTCTTCGGTAAGCCTCCAACCTCTATCAACTCTCCTTTGTTGCTTACGCCAAACCTAAACCTATTGTGAGTGCCCTTCTTCAACAGCGGCTTGTTCCTTTAGGCCTTAGCCTTGCCCTAACTAGGTTGCGGCCAGCTCTAACACCACTTGTAGCCTTCCACAACAGCCATGGCCTCCTTTGTTTTGTCCCAAGCCTAAGGTTCTGAGTTGTAGCCCTACCCTAAAAGACCTCCCTTAGCCCTCATTGTTGCTACAGCAACACTAACCAACTTCCTTTTGAACTTGGCCTGACCTTATTAGTTATGGTACGCATCAACCTCAATCTCGGCCTCCTTCCTAGACACTCAGCGCTTCCTGCAACCCTTTCTTAGTCTTTAGCCCTCAATTCTAGGTCTACAATGCTCTTCTTTCCATCTAGACCAATAAAAACACTTGACTCTCTTGATCAGACTTTGGCCATCCTTAGATTTGTTATACCAGCCCTCAAACTAGGGCACGGTCCTCCTAATCTAGCTAGAACAAACTTCATATCACTTGCTCCAACTACGGCCTACTCCTTTACTAACCAGAACACAAACTCAGCCTCCTTTTATGCTTGTTACTTTTTCTCTAGGTTTGCTTACAATTCCTTTGCTTGCCTAGGCTAAGTCCTTCTAGCATCCTCTCTTACAAGTGAAGTCCTCCTCACTTGTGATCCTAAGTCTCTCCATTGGCTTATATTTATACTCTTTCCATAGGTGACTTAGGAGCCCTCATTGTCATTCCAGAGAGCACACTTCACCACTCAACAACAAAAATAAAAATATAAAATTACTTTCCATGGGTTCCAAGCCCATTCCTTTGGTCAAAATCCCAAACTTTGAGTGTCTTACCCACAAGCTTTCTTTTTGTGGGTTCTCTCCACTCAAAATACCTTTCGAGTTTACCCAAATTTCAACACTCCCTCTTAGTGAGGAAGGAATTTCGACCACTGCCTAGAAGTGGCCCTACCTCTAAATCTAATCTGCAACCACATCCTTCTAGAAGACCTGGATCTTTGAAGATACCATACTCCTAGAAATCTCCATCTTCATGACTATTCCTTGCATGTGCCACGTCTTCTCTTTGCATGATCATGACTTTCCTTGCATAATTCATGACTATCCTTGCATATACCATGATTTTTTTTATGTGCACCGCAACCGTCTTTGCATAGTCTATGACTTTCCTTGCATGTACCACAATTGTCCTTACATGGGTCATGACTTTCCTTGCATAACCTGGAAGACCCCACTCTCTTGCTTGAACCTGAAGGTTAGACTTCCACTGGGTAGTTGACTCTCCTTTGCAGTTTCCCTCTGAAGCCGGACTCTCTCCGAGCCTACACAAATTCCCCTTGGCTCACTTTGTTTTCCCTCCCAGAAAGTGTTGCAACTGACCTTGTGTCCTTTCAAGGTCAGTTCCGAGTTGTTGTTGAACACTATGCCTAGTCTACTTTAGACCACCACAACTCAACTCTACGAGTGCCTTCATCCTCCTACGTCAAACACCTCATATGCACATGGCTCCACTATTCGATGTGCAACTCTACAACCCAATGAAGAAATTATCTCACCATCCACACGAAGTTATCTCGTCCAAGCCATAGCACTGCTTACCAAGGCACTTGAACTATCTCAACATACTTTGACATATCAACAACCTGCCACACAACATAGTATTGTACATCAAGTTCTCCATCGTTCCATGAGACTTGGCATCTTGCCTGGTCATCAAAGTAGTAAATACCACATCTCCATGTTCTCTATTGAACCTTTTGTTCCATGTCTAGCTAACTCACTTGGCAACATTGTTGCTTTCTACAACAGTCTCACAGCTCCCTCCTAGAGCTAACACATGTGCACACTCTAATCTAGTTGCCCTTCAAAGTAGCTCTAATACAATGTTGGAATTTCCATGCACCCATAGGTTTGGTCTATGCCCTAACTACGAACACAAACACACTAGAAGTGTCGAACAATAGCAACTTTGCATAGCGGAATATAATAGCAAACAGATCAATGATAGTAACACGATTTTTATGGCCCAAAATGCGTTCGTTATTAGTCCTTCAATAAGAAAACATTAGGTCTCCCATACCAGGGATCATGGTCCTTGATAAACCCCAGTAAAAAGCTAATATACACAATCAATCCTTTGACCAATCTAACTAGGGTTGAGGCTTAGTCCGTCCCAACAAATAAATACAATCAATTGTCCTTCGCCCACAAAAATACAACCAGTAAGAACTTGCGTCACCTAAGCTTGTTCCTTTAACACAGTGATCATAAAAGCCTTGTTGTACCTTTCTATCAGCCGTACCAGTCCTTTGGTAGGCCTCCAACCTCTATCATCCCTATCCAGATCTCTGCTAGCTCTATCCAGACTTCTGCTAGCTCTATCCAGACTTCTATCAGCTCTCATTTCCTGTTCTAGCCAGCCCTAATCCTACTACAAGTGCCCTTCTTCAACAGCGGATTGTTCCTTTAGGCTTCGGCCTTGCCCTAACCAAGTTGCAGCCAGTTCTAACACCACTTGCATCCTTTTACAACAACCTTAGCCTCCTTTGTTTTGTTCTTGACTTAGGGTTCTAGGTTGCAACCTTTCCTAACAAGCCTCCCTTAACCCTCATTGTTGCCACAACAACACTAACCAGACTCCTTTTCAACTTGTCCTGCCCTTATTTGCTACGACTTGCATCAACCTTAGTCTCAACCTCCTTCCTAAACACTCGGCCCTTCATGTAGCCTTCTTTCACAATCTTCAACCCTTGTTTATAGGTTTGCATCCCTCTTCTTGCTATCCATACCAACAACAAAACTCGACTCTCTTGATTAGACTTCGGCCCTCATCAAATTTACTATACGAGCACTCAAACTAGGGCTTGATCCTCCTTATCTAATTAGAACCTCTGATCACTTGCTCCAGCTGCGGCCTACTCCTTTACTAACCATAACACAAACTCGGTCTCCTCCTATGCTTGTTGTTGCTCCTCTAGGTTTGCTTGCCACTCCTTTGATTGGCTAGGCCAAGTCCTTCTAGCCTCCTCTCTTACAAGTGAACCTCTGATCACTTGCTCCAGCTGCGGCCTACACCTTTACTAACCATAACACAAACTCGGCCTCCTCCTATGCTTTTTGTTGCTTCTCTAGGTTTGCTTGCCACTCCTTTGATTGCCTAGGCTAAGTCCTTCTAGCCTCCTCTCTTACAAGTGAAGTCCTCCTCACTTGTGATACTAAACCCATCCATTGGCTTATATTTATACCTTTCCCCTAGGTGACTTAGGAACCCTCTTTGTCCTTCAAGAGAACCCACTTCACCACTCAACAACAAATCAGAATATAAAATTACCTTCCATGGGTTCCAAACCCATTCCTTTGGATCAAAACCCCAAACTTTGGGTGTCTTGCCCACAAGCTCTCTTTTTGTGTGTTTTCTCCACTCAGAAAGTTTTTTTTGTGAGTTTTCTCCACTCAAAAATACCTTTCGAGCAACCCAAGGGGTTATGACAGGATATGAAGCAAAGATCACTGAAAATGTGGGAGAAGCTAGGCACTCGTGGTGGAAGGCAACTTAGAAGATAGATGGCCCTTATCTAGATCTTCCTAAATTTCAGTTTGGAAACTTGCTAAAGATTTGGAACTACAATGTCATTTGGGATGTTAACGGCCGCAATATGTGTTGCTAACCTTAAACATAGCATTGTTTCTCTTATGGAGCATGAAAATGAATTATGTTGGATGAGGAATGTCACTATAGGGGTTATGACTGCAAAGTTAGGATATGAAGCGAAGATGAGTGAAAATGTGGCAAAAGTTAGGCACTAGTTGTGGAAGGCAGAAGATAGAAGGCACTTATCTAGACTTTCCTATGGATGCCATTGACAAATAAAATTATGAAGTGAGATAACGATTGAAATGAAGTTGGAATGGAAGTCGAGTGTGCTTCTATAAAAATGACATTGTATTATGAGACCCTATACCACCTCTTTCTTCAATGTTATTTTGAAGAGGTTGTTTAAAAGGAGGTACCCCAACCCTTCAAAGTACAAGGTCAGTGGTCTCAATCTACATTTTTGGAGAGAATTGAAGATTGAATAGTGGATGAAGCTACATCTTTCATAAGGGAGATATTATGTCGAGTGTGATCTCAATCTACATTTTTGGGGAGAATTGAAGATTGAATAGTGGATGAAGCTACATCTTTCATAAGGGGGAGTTTATGTCGAGTGTGGTCTACATTTTTGGAGAGAATTGAAGATTGAATAGTGGATGAACACATCTTTCATAAGGGAGAGTTTATGTTGAGTGTGGTCTCAATCTGTTGGACACAGATTGTCATTGATGTCAATATGGCAATATTCAAGGAAGGAGATAGAGCCAAAGAAGAGGAGCACACAGAGCCATCGGAGCCAAGAGGACCCAAGAGGAGCAGAGGTGGTTAAGTGTTGTATGAAGTTGCTGGTGAACGTTGGTGAAGGCTGCTGCCGCTGTTGAACACTGTTGAAACACTTGGAGAAAAGTTGTTGAAACACCAATTTCTCCATTGCTGAAACACCAACCTTTTCCGTAGTTGTTCGACACTTGTGAAAAATTTGCCAATACACCAATTTCGGCGTTGTTGAAACACCAACCTTTTCCGCGATGACATTATATTTTCAGCACATCAATCGAAGGTAAACATGAGCAAGCTAAAGCGAATGGAGGAGGGAAGCCAAAAGGTCGAGCGAGTGTTGACGAAGCCGAAGCTCAAGCGAGCGAGGAGGAAGCCAAAGAGCCATTGAGTAAGCGGAAACGAATGGACAAAGGCATGAGAATGTATAAAACAGTAAAAACAGAGAATTGTTGTTGCTGTTGGTATGGTGAAGAACCAGAGTGTGAGGTAGTAGAAGTAGCAGAGGCTGTAGAGGCAGTAGGAGCGGCAGAGGCAGGAGAGCAAGAGTGAGACAATCTCAGCTGAATAGTGAGCAGCAGCGTACTTGTTTATACCAAGGTTGGGTTGGAGCCCAAGAGGTTGGAGCCTCAAAACTGAACTGGACTGAAGTCATTGGGGGTAGGTGCTCCTAAGTACAGAACCACTGCAAAACAGAGTTAGTGCTCTGGAGGTTGGAGCCTCACTGAAGTCCAAGTTGGAGCTTGGCAACTATTCACAATTAGATTTATACTTATATTGTATTTATTTCATTGCACTGTTTTGAGTTTTAATAAAAGCATTAATTTAGCTGTTGATTTCTGTGTTCGGTGTATACATACACATATCTATATATGTTGTTGGCAATCACTAGAACAATTAGAAAAATAAATAAATAATAAGAAATATTGATTCACCCCCCTCACAGTATTTCCAACAATTGGTATCAGAGCAAGCTTCTTCATACTAGCCTAACAGCTTGAAGAAGGATCCACAACCATGATGAGAAACCACGGAGCATCAGGAAGACCTCCTTTGTTCGATGGCACTAAATTTGGTTTCTAGAAGAAAAGAATGACCTACTACTTAATGTCCCTTGGACCCGAAGTTTGGCATTTTGTTCAAAACGAATACAAAGTAACTACCACTCTTCCAACAGACCAAGACGAGAGGAAAGCCTATATCGCAAATGCAAAGGCCATGAACTCCATCACTAGTGGAATCATTGGTTCTGAGTTTACAAAAATCATGCACTGTACGTCTGCCAATGAAATGTGGGAGAAGCTAGTGGGCTTGTACGATGGAGACTCAAAAGTAAAAGAGGCAAAGCTTCAAACTCACCGAAGACAATTTGAAAGTTTGAGGATGGAAGATGAAGAAGACATTGCAGCATACCTCCTCCGAGTAGCTGAAGTGGTAAATTCCTTGAAAGGATTGGACGAAAAAGTTGAAGAAAGTACCATTGTTCAAAAGGTATCAAGGTCTCTTCCAGACAAATTTGACTCCAAAATAAGCGTTATAGAAGAAACAAAGGATCTAGATACCCTCAAAATGGATGAACTCCATGGAATTCTCACTGCCTATGAAATGAGGAAAGGTGGTCCAAGCTCCAAAGATGCAGCATTCAAGGCCTCAAAGTCAAAGAAGGGGAAAGAAAGGAATTACTGTAGTGATGAGTCTGATGTGGAACTCGAATTGGTTTAATTTGTACGAAAGCTAAAGAGAGGATCTAAGCTTAAAGGCAAGTATCCTCTTATCTGTTTTAAATGTGGTAAAATAGGTCATTATGCAGCAAAATGTCCTCATAAACATGACAGTGATGATAAAGGAATTCTAAAAGAATGGCACATAAAAAGAAAGGGTTCAATAAGAAAAACTACTTCTCCAAGCAAGATGAGTTTGATGAGGATGAGTTTATGGTCATCAAAAAGAAATCAGATGAGGAAAGTGATCATGATGAAAGCCAAGAAGCATTATTCATGGCACTCGCAGATGATGATGACTCAGGGCCGGAAGGAAATGTAGATGAACTATTAATAAGCGCCATTGAAGAAAATGAGAAAATACGGAACAAAATCATTTCTCTCAAAGTGGAAAACGAGGAAATAAGGAGAGAAGATCTCTTGGAAGCAAAGCTTAAAGAAAAAGAAGAGACTTGTGAAGAACGCGAGGCCGAAATAGTGTCTCTGAGAAAGGAGTTGGAGCAAATTAAAAAGGGCTGCAAAAGCTCTTAAATACTTGAGACTATTCTGAGAAATAAAAAACCTCAGCATGACAAGTCTGGAATAGGTTTCAAAGGAGAATCCTCGAGCACTAAGAATAGTGTGAAAAGCTATGCCGATGCACTTTCCTGCAATCCAAAAGATGAAAAAATATGTTATCAAAAGTGCATCCCAGACCCCAAGAATGAAGAGAGAATTACTCCAAAGAAGAATGTGGAGTTGAATCATGGACACTACAGCAAATACAAAACTGTACTCCACCAAGGGCCCATCGCAAATCCGAAGAACAAGGGAGGAGTAATTCCCAGGATGTAAATCGACTCAAATCGTGATTGCTTCAACAAGTACAAAACCATCTTTCTTGGACACTGCTTTCATTGTAAAAACTTCAGTCATCAAGCAAGACATTGTATGGCTCGCAAAAGTGAAAAGACAAATCTAAAGGACTGAATGATCAACTCATATGCCCCCAAAAGGCAGGGACAAATCAAAATGTTCAATCCATTTGATCTCTTGACCAAATTTGATATGATTTGCTCTTTCTGCTACAATAATGGACACTATGAAAACAGTGGTTTGTAGATAGTGGGTGCTCCAGACACATGACAGGAGACAGAAGGAAGTTTGTCTCACTGAGCAAAAAGGAAGGGAATGTGTCCTTTGGAAGCGGATCAGGTAGAATTGCAGGAAAATGAACAGTTACTCTGATCAATGGAAAAGGAAAAGCTCAATATGCTCTGCTAGTTGACGGACTCAAACAAAACCTCTTGAGTGTCAGCCAAATCTGTGATCAAGGACATAAGGTTGTTTTCAGCACCAAAGACTGTGAAATAAGGAACTCTGCCTCAGGGAAACTTGTGGCAAAAGGGGTGAGGACACCAGACAACATTTACATACTGAACAAGATTCAAGAAAATAAATGCTACGTGAGTCAGACATATGAGAGTTGGCTGTGGCACAAGCGACTTGGACATACAAGCTTCAAAAATCTGATTAATATCAGCAAGATCAAAGTTGTACGAGACATCCCAAAGCTATTCAAACCAAATCAGGGAGTATGTGGTCCTTGTCAACATGGAAAGCAGACCAGAACCAACCACAAGACAAAGGAACACTATGCATCGAAGCCCTTGGAGATCATCCATGCTGATGTGTGTGGGCCAACTAGAAATCAAGCACTCCAAGGAGAAAGGTACTTTGTACTTTGTGTTATTTGTTGATGATTATACTAAAATGATGTGGATATATTTCATAAAGTATAAATCTGAAACTTTTGAGTGTTTTATGAATCTCAAAGCCCTTGTAGAAAATGAAAAAGATTCAAAAATTAAGTGCCTCAAAACAGACAGAGGAGGAGAATTCACATCAAACGAGTTTAGTGAGTTCTGTAACATCCATGGATTTAAAAGAGAATTCTCGGCTGCCAGAACACCTCAACAAAATGGGGTAGTTGAAAGAAGAAACCGAACAGTCCAAGAAATGGCAAGAACTATGCTATTAGCAGCAGACTTACCGCCTAGATTCTGGAGAGAAGCAGTAGGGACAACTATCTATACACTGAATCGAACTCAATTAAGACCAAATTGTGAAAAAACTCCTTATGAGCTATGGAACGAAAGACCTGCTTCGGTGAAGTATTTCAAGATTTTTGGAAGCAAGTGCTTCATAAAAATAAATGATGGTTCACTAGGAAAGTTTGATTCTCGGGTTGATGAAGGGATATTTCTTGGATACTCTACACAGAGCAAGGCTTACAAGTGCTACAATTATCGACTGAAGAAAATAGTGGAAAGCATTGATGTAAAGGTTGATGAAGAACTTCCAGTAAAGGAAATTAAAGAACATGAAGATGACTTTCTCCTTGAAGAAGAAGAACCTAAAGAAGAAGAGATAGATGAGGAAGAAGAAGAAGAGAAAAGAGAACCACCTCATACCCCTTCAAAGATGAAGTATGTCGAAATATATCATCCAGAAGAACAGATCATTGGCGATAGAGATGAAGGTGTGCAGACCCGAAGAAGGATAACAACCTCACCCAAGAGAAAAGTCATTGCCCTCCTATCTATGATAGAACCATAAACATTTGCAGAAGCAAGAAAGGATCCTCATTGGGTAAAAGCCATGGAAGAAGAAATGTCCCAAATCGGGAAGAACAAGACATGGGAGCTGGTACCTCATCCAAAGGACAAAAACATAATAGGAACCAAATGGGTGTTCAAAAATAAAATGAATGAGGAAGGGCAGGTTATCAGAAACAAGGCAAGACTTGTCTGCAAAGGCTATTCACAAATTGAAGGAATTGGCTTTGAGGAGACATTTGCACCAGTGGCCCGTATGGAAGCTATCAGGATGTTCTTAGCATTTGCTTGCTCAAAAGGATTCAAAATCTATCAAATGGATGTGAAATCAACATTTCTAAATGGGGAACTCAAAGAGGAAGTCTACATGGAGTAGCCAGAAGGTTTTGATCTGACAGCAGGAAAGGACCTAGTCTGTAAGTTGAAAAAGGCTTTATATG
>APFE031600165.1:51963-66163 GCA_000404065.3 Pinus taeda | reverse complement strand
ATGAAATGAGCCATGAATTTTCTCAAAACATGTCAAAAGAGTTTGAGATGTCAATGATAGGAGAGCTGTCCCACTTCCTTGGACTTCAAATATCTCAAACCAGAGCAGGATTGCGTATATCTCAAACCAAATATCTAAGAGACATGCTCAAAAATATGGAATGGAGGACTGTGCACCCATGAGCACACCTATGACAACAAACTGCAAACTGAGCAAAGATGATGACTCCCCTCTAGTGGATGCAACTCATTACAGGTCAATGATCGGAGCCCTTCTATACTTAAGAGCTACACGACCAGACATAATGCAAGCAGTAGAAATGGTGGGAAGATTTCAATCTGCTCCCAAACAATCCCATTTATTAGCTATAAAAAGAATTCTCAGATATCTGAAGGGAACTTCTGATTTCGGTCTTTGGTACCCAAAGAACTCAACACTGACTGTAACTGCATACACCGATGCTGATTGGGCTAGAAGTATAGATGATCGGAAAAGTACTAATGGAAATGCATTCTTCCTAGGAGACTGTTTGGTATCCTGGCTCAACAAAAAACAGTGATCCATATCATTATCCACAGCTGAAGCCGAGTATATTGCTGCAATAGACTGTTGTACTCAGATACTATGGATGAAGGAAGCTCTAAAACATCTCGACATATGTACAGATCAACCAATTACCATCTATTGTGACAACACAAGTGCTATCAATCTCAGCAAAAATCCAGTGATGCACTCAAGAACCAAACACATACCAATCAAGTACCATTTCCTCCGTGAGCAAGTAGCTGAACAAAACATTGTCCTGGAATATATCAGTACTAAGCAACAGATAGCTGATATTTTCACAAAACCTCTTCCTCGAAAAGCATTTGAACATCTGTGTCAAAAGATGGGGGTTATTTCTTTATCATCACTCAAGTTCATTCATAAAGATGTAGGAGGACAGGGGGAGCAGGATGATAGGGGGAGTCTGTATGCATTCCTTTGCCATTGATGTCAAAGGGGGAGAGAGCAGAAGGATATTGCCATCAATAACAAAGGGGGAGATTGTTGGACACAGATTGTCATTGATGTCAATATGGCAATATTCAAGGAAGGAGACAGAGCCAAAGAAGAGGAGCACACAGAGCCATCGGAGCCAAGAGGAGCAGAGGTGGTTAAGCGTTGTATGAAGTTGCTGGTGAACGCTAGTGAAGGCTGCTGCAGCTGTTGAACACTGTTGAAACACTTGGAGAAAAGTTGTTGAAACACCAATTTCTCCATTGCTGAAACACCAACCTTTTCCGCAGTTGTTCGGCACTTGTGAAAAATTTGTCGATACAACAATTTCGGCGTTGCTGAAACACCAATTTCGACATTGTTGAAACACCAACCTTTTCCGCGATGACATTATATTTTCAGCACATCAATCGAAGGTAAACATGAGGAAGCTAAAGCGAATGGAGGAGGGAAGCCAAAAGGTCGAGTGAGTGTTGAGGAAGCCGAAGCTCAAGCGAGAGAGGAGAAAGCCAAAGAGCCATTGAGTAAGCAGAAACGAATTGACAAAGGCATGAGAATGTATAAAAAAGTGAAAACAGAGAACTGTTGTTGCTATTGGTATGGTGAAAAACCAGAGTGTGAGGTAGTAGAAGCAGCAGAGGCTGTAGAGGCAGGAGAGCAGGAGTGAGACAATATCAGCTGAATAGTGTGCAGCAGCATACCTGTTTATACCAAGGTTGGGTTGGAGCCCAAGAGTTTGGAGCCTTAGAACTGAACTGGACTAAAGTCATTGGGGGTAGGTGCTCCTAAATATATAACCACTGCAAAACAAAGTTGGTGCGTTGGAGCTTGGCAACTATTCACAATTAGATTTATACTTATATAGTATTTATTTCATTGCACTGTTTTGAGTTTTAATAAAAGCATTAATTTCAGCTGTTGATTTCTGTGTTCTATGTATACATACACATATCTATATATGTTATTGGCAATCACTAGAACAATTAAAAACTAAATAAATAAAAGAAATACTGATCACCCCCCTCTCAGTATTTCCAACACAATCTACATTTTTGGAGAGAATTGCAGATTGAATAGTGTATAAAGCTACATCTTTCATAAGGGAGAGTTTATGTCCAGTGTGCTTCTGTAAAAATGAAAATGAATTATGAGACCATATACCAGCTCTTTCTTCAATGTTATTTTGCAAAGGTTATTTAAAAAGAGGTGCTCCAACCCTTCAAAGTAGTAAAAATGACAATGAATTATGAGACCATATACCACCTCTTTCTTCAATGTTATTTTGAAGAGGTTATTTAAAAAGAGGTGCTCCAACCCTTCAAAGTACAAGGTCAGTGGTCTCAATCTACATTTTTGGAAAATACATTAATTGAACATTGAATAGTGGATGAAGCTACATCTTTCATAAGGGAGAGTTTATGACATCCATGGTATTTGGTTGAACTCGAAATAAGACTATTTTTTATGAGAAACTGGATGGTATTGAACGTCTCACCCCGGTCAAAATTTCCTTCAAGGGAAGGAAGAAATACATCTTTCATAAGGGAGAGTTTATGACATCTAGGGTATTTGGTTGAACTTGAAATAAGACTATTTTTTATGAGAAAGTGGATGGTATTGAACGTCTCACCACAGGTCAAAATTTCCTCAAGGGAAGGAAGAAATCCCTGAAAACATAGAAGGAATCTCCAAATGCCCAAAATAGATCTTACCAACCCATGAGGTTATCTTGACAAAGTCTGCCAAGGTACTGCAGTACAAGCGAGTGCAGATTGAAAGCTCTTTGTTTTCTCAAGAAAACGTGCTCTCTCTAAAATATGGAGCATGTTAATTTTTGTAGCATCGGATGTGTTCTAGTCACGAAACATGGTGGAGAGGCTAGATTCTAGAATACATGAGATCTCCATAACCCATAAATCATTTCTGAAAATGAGATGGCTTAATCAGATTATTAACTTACTTTTTGATGTTTCCTAAGTCCTAAACTTAGGAAAAATGGTTAATTAATCTGAATTAATTAAGTCAAGGTGAGAATTGTCTAGAAACTCACACGGATCGATCCAAAAATGATCTAAGTCATCAATTAAGATAGAATCTTGGTCGTTGGA
This sequence comes from Pinus taeda, assembly GCA_000404065.3. Classification (NCBI taxonomy): domain Eukaryota; kingdom Viridiplantae; phylum Streptophyta; class Pinopsida; order Pinales; family Pinaceae; genus Pinus; species Pinus taeda. The sequence goes on along the minus strand of APFE031600165.1, from coordinate 63,056 downwards.
GTCCCAACAAGAAGATATAAGAAGGGATCAATGTGGTGATGGAGAGGAGACACTTGATCAGTAGTTCCTTGTGCAGATCGAGCTAGCAACTGTAGAGCTCAAGCCAGAGAGAGGGGATGCAGTGTCAGTGAGGGGCAGGGACACTAATCCAGACGAAGATTTCCAAATCCGGAGAGGTAGTAGCAAGAGGCAAAGTTATCTAGGAACGCGTGAGTGTGTAGGAACGCGCGTGTAAGAAGCAAGAGTGCAAGGGTTGCTTATGGAATGTCTTTGCCAAATTTTCTTATTGTGGATTGCCAGTTTTCGACATCCAGATTATACTCAGAATTTCGTCGTTGCATAATATAAAAACCCTCACTGTTGCATCGGTTTTCCCACATTGGGTTTTTCCTAGGAACATTGTCCAAACATAACTATGTAAAATTTATGTGTGTGTCAAAAAATAACTATGTAAAATTTATGTTTGTGCGCTAGATTTTCTCAGTTGCCAACGCTATTTTCTTCCGCAGTTTATTTGTGAAATCAATGTGAATTATTTGGTATTTGCCATAGCTGACAATACATAAATTGTTAAATAAATTAACAATTAGAAAGATAATTTTCAGTTTCTATGATAGATGAAATTTTCACATGGTATCAGAGTGTGAGTGATCAATCGGGAAGCTCAGAAGTGGAGGAAGTAATTAAGTTGTCCAATGGGAGCAAAAGGCCGAAATTCTCAGAAGTTACACAGTACCCAAACAGGCAGGCCAAATTACTGGGGCTAGGGTTTGATTTTCAGTTGCAGGTTCGCAGAAAAGTTGAGTTGCCCGGGATAGTGATTCCAGCAATCAGAGGGAGCAGCAACAGCTCAAATTTTCACTTACTGGGGCCAGGGTTCGATTTTCAGTTGCAGGTTTGCAGAAAAGTTGAGTTGCCCGGGATAGTGATTCCAGCAATCCGAGGGAGCAGCAACAGATCAAATTTTCACTTACTGGGGCCAGGGTTCGATTTTCAGTTGCAGGTTTGCAGAAAAGTTGAGTTGCCCGGGATAGTGATTCCAGCAATCAGAGGGAGCAGCAACAGCTTAGATTTTCACTGAGCAAATTTCTGGTTGGATACAAAGGGTTTTGCAGCAGTTTGCAATTGCAAAATCAGCACCAGGTGGAAGAGAAAAGCACACACAACAGAGGTAAGATTTCTCTTAGGGAACTTCAAGTTTCAGAAGATTTATTTTCCAAGTGGCAAATTGGCAGTCGCTGTGAGCAGATCTTCTCACTCCAGAAAGAAGTGTGAGTAGCAAATTCAACAACCATGCAAAGGAAGAGGGATATTTCCAAATCCAGCCTCTAGATTTGAGTTTCCAGATTTTGTAGCTCTGCAGGGATGGTCATACAAGATTGCCAAAGGAGGTTGTGCAACCAAAATGCAGATATGGGGAGCAGATCGACTTCCAATTGTCGGAGGCAGGAAAATGCCAGAGGAAGTGCAAGTTGCAAAGAAAGGAAGGGTCCCAACCAGGGACAAGGCTTGAAAGGAGATATTGGGGCACCAGATCCAAGAGGAGTATAAGACTCCAGTGTGCCATAATGGGCAGGGCCTAACGCAGTTGCAACAAGGATAAGGAGATCAGTGAGATCAATTATGGATTGTTGCAGTGGGACCATCACTTTGCTACAGGAGCCCACAATATCATAGTAGCAGGTTCAGTGTCAGCAAACGCAATCTGTCATTAGACAGTTGCAAATCTAGTTGCAGTCACTATCTAGGAGACAGTTGCAGAGCCAGATGTAGTGACAAAGGTAGTGCGAATTGCCTAGTTGCAGTATCTAGGTGCAGTTCCAACCATAAGGTTCATAGCGCAAAACTTCACAGTCCAATTTCTAGTGCGAGTTGCTAAGACAGAGCAAGGAGATGGAGACGCATAGGGAGTCTACTTTCAGAAGTTGAAACCCTATGGAAGCTACTACTTCAATATCTAGGGAGATCAAACTTATTATTGCAATAGTTGCAACAGCAGTGTGGAAGCAGCAGCAGAGCAGTAGCAGCAACAGTATCAATAGATAATTTTTTTCCATGATGGAAGCCATACCTCTAAGAGTGAGGTGGGGCGACATCAATGTTTTTAAAACCGGAACCGATGACCGGATCGGTCCACCTAATGAACCGGTTTACCAACCGGAACCAGTCTAACCGGGACTAGTTTGGTTTAAACAAACCGATTTTAGAAAAATACATTAAATAATTAATTTTTAATGAAAAAACTATTTTTAAGATTTAAAACCATGAATCCAAGCCAATAGAGACAAAATATGCAAAGATTGCTCATTTATATACCATGTAAAGGTGAATATATCAAAATGGCACTGAGTGCAATACATATCATTGACAAAATACATAAGCAATGAGGCTCTAAATGGCCTCTAGAGTGCAAAAACAAAGCCTACAAACTATATACCATGTAAGGTGAATATATCAAAATGGCACTGAGTGCAATACATATCATTGACAAAATACATAAGCAATGAGGCTCTAAATGGCCTCTAGAGTGCAAAAACAAAGCCTACAAACTATGGGGCCAGTGGCCTACTACAAGACTCAAGTCTACATATATGATAATAATGATCAACATTATCACTTGAAACTTCTCATGAGTCATCATGATCAAACTCAGTTGGTTGAGTCTCGATTCCCAAACTTTGCAGTCACAAACTTCTCTATTGGTTCAATGACTTGAGTCTCAAACTTCTGAAGGTATTATGCCCTAATATGCCCTATTATTTCATTTGGTGCTCCACATGGCTTTACATGGCCTCCTATCCCAACCAAGTGTTGCTTGAACCTGTTAATACCCCCTCCTTCAATGGATTTTTGGCAATATCTGCAAATCATTTTGCCATCAATCATATCACAATGAGCCCATGCAGTATCTCTGGCTTTTGGAGGCATGCTGACTACTACTTAGCTTAAACTATGTTGTTCCACTACTTTAGCAAAAACTCAACACTCTCCAAGCTCCCAAGCAAACTCACAAACACTCCAAATGAAATGTGTGAGACAAATGAGAGGGAGAAGGGCCTCTTAAAGGCTTGAAGAGGGTGTTTTTGGAGGGAAAGGACCCTTACTTTCCCTCCAAAAACCCTAAACCACCTTGCATAAGCTGTTATGCAGGTCCTACACGAGCATGGCAGGTAACCGGCCAGTTTGTAGTTATGTCCTAAATCGGCCCGTTAGGACCGTTTAGAGCCCATTTCTCACCATCCAGCCTCCTAAACTAGGTTTTTGCTCTAGTTCCAACCTGTGGGCCTGCTAACTGACTAGTTAGATTGATAACCGATTAGCTAGGCCAGTTTTTAAAACAACGGGCAACATGGAGTTGTAGTCTAGAACTGCAAAGATTCGGTAGGATGATTGAGGTGTCCTCCTCATGGATCATTACCTTGCTACGAGGGCCCACAGTATTCAGTATAAGGATAGATCAGTGTCAGTGATGAAGCCAAATTCCTAGTGACAGTTGCAGACTAGTGGCAGTCAGATTCTGAGGAGCGCAGTGCAGTGTTGACAATAGAGCAAGTGTCTTAGTGCAGAGTTGGCAGCATCACAGATTCTTCAGTGATAGTGTAGAGGCTAGTAGCAGCCATGACTCGGAAGACAGATGTATCATACTAAACACAGTTGATTCAGTATTTTGGATGCTTCTCAGTTACAGTAGTTGTAGTTGCAACAACAACAGATGAGAGGAAGTTGTAGTGCAGATGCAGGGTTGGCAGCTATATGGCAGTGTCAACAGTTGCACGGATGCAGCATCCATTGCACAGTAGTTGTTGGGCAATATGGCCAAACATCGGCAGTGTGACAAGAGATGGTATAGAGACAGGGTGTTGTAGCAAGATGTGCAACACTAGAACACAGTCCTCACTAAGAGGGAGTGTTAGTTTTTGTAGCATTGGATGTGTTCTAGTCATGAAACTTGGTTGAGAGGCTAGAATACATGAAATCTCCATAACCCAGAAATCGTTTATGGAAATTCCACCTAAAGATGGCTTAATTGGATTATTAAGCTACTTTTAATGTTTCATGAGTCTAAACTTCGGAAAACTAGTTAATTAATCATTATTAATTAAGTCAAGGTGACAATTCTCTAAAAACTCACACCACATCGATCCATAAATGATCTGAGCCATCGATTAAGATTTAATCTTGGCCATTGAAGTCCCAACAGGATGATATAAGAAGGGATCGATGAGGTGATGGAGAGGAGACACTTGAGCAGCGGTTCCTTGTGCAGATCGAGTTAGCAACAATAGAGTTCAAGCCAGAGAGGGATGCAGTGTCAGTGAGGGGCAGGGACAGTGATCCGAAAGAAGATTTCCAGATTTGGAGAGGCAACAGCAAGAGGCAGAGTTATTCCTAGGAATGCGAGTGCGGGAACGTGAGTGCAGGCAACGCGAGTGTCGGGTTTGCTTAGGGAATATCTTTGCCAGATTTTCTTGTTCTGGATTGTCAATTTTCGGCATCCAGAATTTCATTGTTGCATAATAATAAAAACTCTCACTGTTGCACCAATTTCCCCCATTGGATTTTTCCGAGGACATTTGTCCAAAAATAAATGTGTAAAATTTGTGTGCGCTAGATTTTCTTTGTGTCCAACACTATTTTCATCCACAGTTTATTTGTGAAAATCAGTGTGAATTATTTGGTATTTGCCATAGCCATAGCAGACAACAAATAAATTGATAAATAAATTAACAATTAAAAAAATAATTTCCAGTTGCGGTGATAAATGAAATTTTCACAGAGCAAGGATCAGAATGAATAACTAAAAAAAATTTTATGCTCTATGGCTTTTGTTAAAAGTAGTAGCAGACCATAAGGTGTGAAAAGGCTTCAGATACTTGGAGACTCCAAAATTATTTTAGAGTGGGGTAAGTAGCAGACATAACCTTCAAAATTTGTGTCCAAGTCCCACCATGAGCAGAATTCATTTTTTGAAAAGTAATTTGAATGAAATCTTCATTCGTATATATAGGGAATTCCGCCAAAATGTTGATATTTTAGGAAAAGGCTTCACTTGGAACTCCGAAATTATTTTAGAGTGTGGTAAGTGGCAGACATAACCTTCAAAATTTGTGTCCAAGTCCCACCATGAGTAGAATTCATTGTTTGAAAAGTAATTTGAATGAAATCTTCATTCGTATATATAGGGAATTCAGTCAAAATGTTGATATTTTATCAAAAGAGAATTCAATGTTTGAAAAGTAATCTGGATGAAATGTTCATTTGTATATATAAGGAATTCAGCCAAAAGGTTGATATTTTATCTAAAGAGGCTATCTCAATTCAAAAAGGAACATTTATCAAACAAGAGATAAAGGACAACTAACAGCATTCCCTTGCCTTGCTAGGGATACATAAAATTCTCTTTTGATGTTTTCTTAGGTTTAGTTTGCTTAAGGTCATTCAAGGATGAAAACTAGAATGTTTTTACTATTTGGAGTAGTCGAGAGTTAAGCAATAATTCTCTTTTGAAGTTCTCTTAGGTTTAGTTTGCTTAAGGTTATTCAAGGATGAAAACTAGAATGTTTTTATGTTAGCTCTATTTGGAGTAGTCGAAGGTTAAGCAATAGCATGGTCGAAAATTGGGTTTTAAAAGGGTAAGATTGTTTTGAATAGGGTAGTTGAGTGGAACATAGGTGAATAGCTAGTCGAAGTACAGAAAATTCTCTTTTGATGTTATTGTAAGATTGTTTTGAATAGGGTAGTTGAGTGGAACATAGGTGAATAGCTAGTCAAAGTACAAAAAATTCTCTTTTGATGTTATTTTATGTTTAGGCTGCTTAAGGTCATTCAAGGATGAAAACTAGAATATGCTTAAGGTCATTCAAGGATGAAAACTAGAATATTATTGTATTAGCTCAATTTGGACTAGTCAGTAGTATTAGCTCAATTTGGACTAGTCAGTAGGTAAGTAATGGTGTGGTTGAAAATTTGGTTGAAAAAGGGTGAGATTGTAAATTCTTCTAATGGGGGTAATTGAGTGGAACATGGGAGGAAAAGCTAGTTGAAGTGTATTTGATTTCTTCTCTGAATTATTAATAAAATAAATTATTTATTTGCAGAAAGGTGGTTGAAAATTTTGGTTTAAAAAGGGTGAGATTGTAAATTCTCCTTATGGGGTTAATTGAGTGGAACATGGGACGAAAAGCTAGTCGAAGTGTATTTGATTTCTTCTCTGAAATATTAATAAAATTATTTATTTGCAGAAAGCAAATGATTTTTTGCAGAAATGATAAGAAAAGGAATAAGGTTAGAAATTTTATTTTAATCATCCATATCGACGAACTCTACTCAATTCTGGGCAATTTTTGTTAATGGATAGAGATTCCAATTATTATCTTTTACCCACATTGCCTCTAAATTTAAACAAACACACATGATATAATATATTGGTATAAACAGTGACAGTCAGTAGTTGAGGAGGCAAAAATACTTTTTTATGGGATTTTTGACAGGATGATCGACAGAACAACATTTTTTTTGGACTGTTTTTGGCCGAAAGTTTTGATCTTTCTCAGCCCAGTTTTTTAACCTTATTATGTTATGATGCTATATGTATTGAAATGCTTAAATGCATATACTTACATAACTTTTTATATATCTATTCAGAGAAAATAATTATCAAACAATTAAAATGACATGGAACCATAAAATCATGTAACAGAAAATAAGTAAATTCCCCATACATACCTCCTTCACCTTCGGTGTGTTTTTAGCACTAAACTCAAAATATGGGTAGTTAAGGCCCACCTCCTTCACCTTCTCCTTCTGTGTGTTTTTAGCACTAAACCCAAAATATAGGTAGTTAAGGCCCACCTTAGTTTTGCCAGCAACGGAACCCAAAACAAAAACTCTATTCCCAAAGATAAGAAAAAAATTCAAAAAAGATAAATAAATAAATACTAAACCACAAATTAGCATGGCCATGCTCACAAATACACACAAATACAAAAAGACACCAAGAAACAATAAAAAAAAACACCAATGGTAAAAAATACGAACAACAATAACAAAAAACAACAAAAATAACAAAAAGAAAATGAACAAATAGAAATAACAGATAGACCCTGCTCTTCAACCCTAAAAAGGGTCTATGGCCAACAAAGATCACCCTGCACATCAAAATAGATAAGTATTAAATAAAGACTAAAATATTTGATAAGAGATCTTAGATATATACAATCTTATGAGTAATCTTATGCAAGTACATCCTACGCCAACAATAAAAACCATAAATCGTAAGAGATAACCATTATATTTTAAACCAAGATTATTTCATAACAGATCATAAATTTATTTTGCACAAAAATATTGCTCACCTTTTCCACTTCCTATGTAAATAACAAAAATCAGAACCATTATATTTTAAACAAAGATTATTTCATAGCAGATCATAAATTGTTTTTGCACAAAATTATAGCTCACCTTTGCCACATCCTATGCAAACAACAAAAATCATAAGAGGAAGCAGAACGATTGCAACAAAAATCATAAGAGGAAGCAGAACGATTATATTTTTCCTATGCATACAACAAAAATCATAAGAGGAAGCAGAACGATTATATTTTTCCTATTTAAACCACAAAAATCACAACCATTATATTTTAAACAAAGATTATTACATAGCATATCATAAAAAAAAAAATTGCACAAAAATATAGCTCACCTTTGCCACATCCTATGTAAACAACAAAAATTATAAGAGGAAGCAAAAAATATAGCTCACCTTTGCCACATCCTATGCAAACAACAAAAATTATAAGAGGAAGCAGAACGATTATATTTTAAATGGAAAATATTTTATAGCAGACCATAAATTGATTTTGGACGAAAATATAACTCACCTTTGCCTTTGCCTCTACCTCTACATAATAGATTTTAGAGCTGACCCACCACGGAAATTTACCAAACACACATGCAACGATGTATACACTTCTGCTTTTGCCCTCACCCACTTAATGGCTCTGCATCAAACCCTATATCCACAAAATATGACTCATTAGGACAAGCCTTAATTTCAACAACCATTCGACTCAGCAAAATCGAAGCATATAACATTAAATAAATACCACCAGGCAAGATCCATCTTAACTCCGGATTTACGAATCTACGAATCTACCAAGTGCTGAGAAGGATCAAATCCCTTGTTCACTCTAAAAGAGGTTTGCATCTCAAGAAATAAATTTGATCCCTCTTGACGCTTGGTATATCCGGAGTTGCACTTAATAGCTTTGAAGTTAAGATGGATCTAGACTGATTTAATTTCCTCCTTTAAATAGATTATATTCCACATGAATTGCATGGGTTCTCATAAAACCGGAGCTCAAAAACCACAGGTAACTTGACGAGTCAAGTTACCGTTATTATTTCAGTTTAAAATTATTTCTATTTTAACATAGGTTTTTAATTTTTTTTTTTAAATAGAAATGTTTAACATTGGTTTATTTTTATCATGGTTTTAAGAAACGGCCGGGTGAACTCCAACTCGGCCGAGTTGGTCCGTTTCATAGGCCTGGGCAGCGACTCGGTGGGTAACCCGATTCGGACGGCCGAGTCAGCAATGACTCGGCCAAAACGGACCGAGTCCGCAATAAAACGGTCGGGTAGTTGGGCGGGGGAAACCGGACGCAAAGCGGAGTTTTTAACTTGTTTTTTTGGGGATTTGAAATTAGTTTTAGGGTTGATTTGGAGTTCAAACAGTTATCTAATATTGCCAATAGATCTTTGGGGTCCATATCCCCCTCCCAAAACCTATTTAACTCACCCAAGAGCTCTCATTCTCTCACAACAATCTTATGCATTTGAGTGAGAGTCTTCTTTGAGAGTTAGTGAGCAGTTCTTGAGCTTGTTTTGGAGCAGCAGTGAGGAGTTTTGGAGGAGCATTGTAGCTGGAGTGAGGAGCTTCTTGGGCAGCCATTTGGAGCAGCATTGAGGAGCTGATTCTTGGAGCAAGCTTGAGGAGGCAGTTTGTGCCTGGAGGTATTTTTTTTCACCTCTATAAATCTGTTTTTGCTTAGTAAATTTGAGGTGCATATCTAGAAAGCTTAGAGACTGTTTTTTGTCAAATAAATGAACATTGAATCAAGGTTTTTTTTTTCATTTTCAGATTGTTTGCTTTCATTTCCTATTCCAAAAATGACACCTAAAGCAAGAGATGTTGCATGGGCATATGTTGAAATGGTTGATAGTCAAATGCAATGCAAATTTTGCCATAGGAAAATTAAGGAGGGTCCAAGGGGCATTAATAGGCTGAAGCAACACTTGGCAGGGATTAGAGGCCAAATTACCCCATGTGAATTACCAGAAATTGGGGAGATTAGGCAGAATATGTTGGCCAGCATTGAGAAATTTAAACAAGATAAGTCTAGGCAAAAAGAATTACAGGCTGAAATTGGGAGAAAGAGGGAGATACAAAAAATGATGGGTGCCAACCCCCATTATGATTTTGATGGTTCTTCCTCTATCCCTCAAACCAATGCATCCAATCCTTTCCGATATGTTCCTCCCTCTTTTGGTTCTATTCAAGATAAGGGAAAGGGTAGAATGAAAAAGGGTGATGTGACTATCAAAAGTTATTTCACTCCGGCCTCCTCTCCATCAGATGCACATGGTCCTGAAATTTTTAAACCTCAAATGCAGCCCACTTTAGATGACCACTGGAAGAAAGAATTGAGGGAGACTGCTTGTAATTACATAGCTAGATGGTGGTATGATGCTGATATCCCCTTTAATGTTGCTCGTTCACCATATTATGAGCCTATGTTTGATGCCATACATGCTGCTGAAAAAGGTTTCAAAGGCCCTACTATGCATGAGCTAAGGGGGGTTCGTTTGCAGAAAGAAATTCAATCCATTAATGAGTATGTGCAAGAGTTCAAGAACTCATGGGCGAGAATAGGGTGTACAATCATGTCAGATGGATGGACTGATCAAAGAAACCGTACCATCATAAACTTTCTTGTATTCTGCCCACAAGGAACCATGTTCTTAAAATCAGTTGATGCATCTGATAAGGTAAAAGATGGCCACTTGTTGTTTCAGTTATTGGATCAGGTTGTTGAGGAGGTGGGGGTGGCTAATGTTGTGCAAATCATCACAGGTAATGCCTCTAACTATGTTCTTGCTGGTAAACTGTTAGAGGAAAAACATAAGACCATCTTTTGGACCCCATGCGTTGCACATTACATAGACCTCATGCTTGAGGATATTGGAAAAATAGATTGGGTCAAAAACACTGTAGATCATGCCAAAAGCATAACAAAATTTATCTACAATCATACATTGATTTTGAGCCTCATGAGGAAACACACTAGGGGCAAGGATATTATTAGGCTTGCCATCACTAGATTTGCTACTCATTTTTTGACATTGCAATCTATGCTTTCCCGACATAGAAACTTGCAAAATATGTTTTCCAGTGATGAATGGAATCAAAGAAATTGGTCTAACAAACCAGAAGGCAAAGAATTGAAAAATAAATTCTATGAAGAAACTTTTTGGAGAAAGGCAGTAGAGATTGTGAAGCTTGCTGAGCCACTAGTTAAGGTGTTGCGGTTGGTGGATGGGGAAAGGTTGGCTATGGGCTTCATTTATGAGGCTATGGATCAAGCAAAGGAGCAAATAAGGACGATATACAAGGATAGAGTGGCCAAGTATGGGCCCATTTGGGCAATCATTGATGAAAGATGGAACAATCAACTCCATCGCCCTATACATGCAGCTGGGTATTTTTTGAACCCACGGTATCATTATAAAGCTAAGGAGTCAGGAGCTTTGAGGGGGAGGTCAGAGATGGATTGATTGATTGCATTGATCGCATGATCCCATTGGAGTCTGATAAGCTGGAGATACACCGACAGGCCACAACCTTCAGCAATGCAGCAGGTACCTTTGGGAAGAACCTAGCAAAGACTGCAAGAGAAGCAGATGAGCCAGGTAAACAAAAATTTCAATTTTCAAATTCTCAATAGTTTTACTTTTTTTTTTAAAGTTTGTTAAATCGTTTATAATTTGAAAGTTAGATATAATTTGTAATTTTGTTGAGCTAACTCATTACA
>APFE031600165.1:0-46993 GCA_000404065.3 Pinus taeda | reverse complement strand
CATTTTGATATAATGGATTGGTTCATGAGCCTACTTTGATCATATATTGTCTTCCATCTATATTATAATGTTGTGTGTTTGGAAACATGAATGAAAATCTTTAAAATTATTTTTAAAATCTTCAAAATTATGTTTTTTATTAAAAAACTAAATATTTAATGTATTTTTTACAACGACCGAGTCATTGAAAACGAGTCGGCCGAGTCATTACCGTTTCGGAGTCAGAGTCGGAGTCGGAGTCATGCGGAGTCGGAGTCGGAGTCGGAGTCGGAGTTTTAAAACATTGATTTTTATTTTTATTTGGCTGAGTAAAAATGTTTACAAGATATTACATTACGTTACAACAACTCTACGATATTAGGTTGGAGAACACCTTTCGACACAAAAATATATAATAAGAAGTCTTAAAAACACCAAAAATATCACAAGAAATATCCAAAAAACAAATATCATGAGAAATATCCAAAAATCTTATCCAAAATCAAGGAAAATCTATTGCGAAGGCTAAAAATCACAAATACTAAACAGAAAAGGAAGTAGGCATTTTATTTGAATCGAGGAATATTTATTTGCATAACATACATTGGTAAACAGAACTCACCATTTTCCTTTACGTCTACTCACTAGCCAACATCTCTCTCACACAAAGAGATTTCAATGGTTTCATCAGCAATCCACCTTCCTTTACCTGCAACACATTTCCTTAAAAATTTAAGGAAGCACATGATATAATAATGTAACAACGAATGAGTCAAGTTCAACTAACATGAAACCATGCATGCAACATACCTCCTACTCCTTATCCTTCTCGCTCATTGTACCTGTAAAATATGCTTCATTCCTAAACCCACAATATGAGTCCTTGTTAATAAATGTAGAACTCGCCCTCGACCTGAACTTTGCTGCATTGCCCCATATCCCTCTCAAACAAGGAGATTTGAGCAATGCCATCAATGTTTTTCCATCTACCTTTACCACCCCATTGCACTAATAAGATGTCTTCACCGCATAAACCCAACAAAAATGAAATATATATATATTAAATAAAGATTGTAAAATAATATGAGAAATATTTAAAAAAAAACCTAAAAGATATTATGAGAAATTCTAAACAAAAAACTTTTGAATAATAATATGTAAAAGTACATCATATGTAGAGATCAAAGTTCACAAACCAGGTATAGTTAAGAAGGGAGGAGAACCATTGTATTTAAACAAATACAATGGAGGATTTCATGGACGAACACACATGGTGCAAGTAAATACAATGGAGGATTTCTAGGACGAACACACACGGGCCTTGCACCAGAGCATAACTCATCCTCTGCCTTTGCATTTGCTTTAGAGTGCCATATCTTTCTCAGACAAAAATATTCAGTGCTTTCATCAACGCTCCACCTCCTTTTACCTGCAACCACTCTAAATTTAAACAAACACACAAAATATAGTTATGATATAACAAACATGTAACAAACAGGTAAATTTTGTAACCATAACATTATGTTGTAACAAACAGTTAAATTCCCCATACATACTTTGTCCGCCGTTTTTCCCTTCTTCGTTGTCTCAATTGCTGAGATAGAATAGAGACTTTGAAACTAGCTCAATGAACTCAACCCTGCAATGCCCAAATCCCAAATAGCTCGAAGATCCACACTTGCACTTTTGGGTACACCCTTTAAATATCATTTCCATACTCAAAAAATGATGATCAGTTTTAAATTCTTGTTAATATGGATTCATTTCTACCACGTAACAAATGTGAAAGAAAAACAGCAAGGGAAAAAAGGTACTCTCCGTCGAATTTTTGCTGGACTTTCTTCAATTTGTGAACGATCTGCATTCACACGTAATTCTCACTTATGGCCCAGCTCATACACCATACGATAAGACTTGATGTTTGACAAATTTATAGAATAAATGAATCCCGGTCCAATACAAGAGCAAGCTTCAAAATGGTGCATCAAACTTACAATCAAGAACATATTCGCCTCAACATCTTTGTGTTCAGCTCCTCCTTCGACTCCTTTCAAGCCTGTCACCAGTGTTTCATTATTTGAAGCATTACCCTGCTGAAGTGACTTCAATCTAACATCCTTGGAATTTCATCCTTAAAATTTTGCATGAGATCCTCAAAGGAGATGCCAATTTGTCTTGGAGGATTAGCTTGTTGAGCACTCTTTTGTTCTTCATCTCTGCTATTGGAAAATGCCCACAGACAAAATATTGCTTCTGTCAGCATCAGTCCCTCACACAAGTGCTAAGGTGCTAATTTGCTAGATAAGCATTGGAACAAAGGATTCTTTCTACAATACTACAATTTACCAAAATATCCAAATGCCAAAATCCTATCACTCATTCAAAAAATCAACGAGAGATTTACAGGGAACCAAAAAAAAAAAAAAAATTCAAAGCACAACCACATGGAGAGTCTCGACAATCACTTGGCAACTCCAAAATGGAGAGTCTTCTCCGTGACTTGCTTAAAAACTGGGAAGCGAGGGTACATAATTCACTGAAAAATGCAAACTTCTTGACCAAAATCGAGTCTGGCCAATTTTGGTTCAAACAATGTTTTGATTCCAATAGCTAGTTGAGAAAACAAAGTTGTAAAGAGTCATGATTTTCTGGAATAACGTTCAGAAAAACTTATGAAAACAGTGTCCCAGAGAGCTAGAGATATAGTATCTTTATCTTTAAAAATCTACAGCGGAAATACCAACTGCATGAATATTAACTGCTACCCAACCATATTGACAAGTTGAATCAAGGTGGGAAAAGAGGGGAAGAGGGGTGTTAAGGCACCCACTTCCTATTTGGCATTTTCAAAACATTCCTAATGTTACCCCTGGACGAAAAAATGGACAATGGATGTCGTGGTTGTGCAATGTACTGAATAGCTGAAAGGGTTGGAGTCTGGACTCTATACAGACACATGAAAGGGGTTAATGAGGAACAATTTAAGAAATGTACTGTATAATGCCATCTGAAATGATTAATTGTTACAGCTTTGTGAACTTCACAAGTGATGCTTTGCGAAATAGTCTGTTGCAAAGCACTTGGAAATTCTTACAAACTGTTCGAATTACATAGCATTATCAAGTACCTGTAAAAAAGAGGATAGACTTCAATTATCCCACATAAGCTATGGCAATCATTGATGTATGACAGCTTAAGCCATTTTGCTTAAGTATAGATATCCTACTACTGGTCGACTTCATTAAGGTTAGCCATAGCTCCAATGCCCAACCTTCCTGCATTAGTTAATCCTGGATCACTTTATCGGGATCAAGAGTAGCTCCAATGCCCAACTTTTTTGAATCTCTGGCACTCATTGATATATTATAGCTTGATATGCTTTTCTTTGTAATATGTATGAAATATAACATCATAATAGTCACAAACTTCACTAGCATCAATATTAAGCTCCAATGCTAACCTTCCCGCATTAGTCGATCTTGGATTCCGTATGGATTTGTCCCAGTTTCTACATCACAACTTGCATATTAGGAAAAGGGGAATGGAATACAATCACTGCCTATATGACTTGGTTGGCTCCCTTTCATCATCTTGTTGTGTGGCTTTCTAAAGGTTTAACTTTGAAAAACTTTGTAACCCTTGCCAGCATATATAAAAGTAGAGGAATCACTAAAGGATATCCGGAGGACTCAAAAGCGGAAATGCCACCCGCTTCCTATTTGCATTCAACAAAACATTCTTATTATAATCCCACTGGGAAAAAATGGATATGATGCTAACACCGGATAGATGTGGCAGTTGAGTCCGCCACTAAGATGTCATTCAATTGATTTGAAGTGTGTACTCAACGCCAAAGATTTGTGTTGTTGTAGCAATAATATAGGCTGACTCCCTTTCATCGTCTTGTTGTTGGCTCTCTAAATGTTGAACTTCGGAAAACTTTGTAACTCTTCCGGGCAAATATAAAAGTAGAGGTATTACTATAGGATATCCAGAGGGCTCCAAAAGGGTATGCCACCCGCTTCCTATTTGCATTCAGGAAAACATTCTTATTATAATCCCTAGTGGCAAAATGGATATGAATGCTAACAGGGGATAGATGCGGCCTTTGAGCAGTCCACTGATCAGTTAGGTGGATTAGTAGGCATCGTCTTGTTGTTGCCTCTCTAAATGTTGAACTTCGGAAAACTTTGTAACTCTTCCGGGCAAATATAAAAGTAGAGGTATTACTATAGGATATTCAGAGGGTTCCAAAAAGGTATGCCACCCGCTTCATATTTGCATTCAGGAAAACATTCTTATTATAATCCCTAGTGGCAAAATGGATATGAATGCTAACAGGGGATAGATGCGGCCGTTGAGCAGTCCACTGATCAGTTAGGTGGATTAGTAGGCATTGATAAATGGAAACATTGAGAAATTGATGAATACCGCATACAAGGATACCACATTGGCTGCAAAGGACTAAGATGTCATTCAATTGATCTGAAGTGTGTACTCAACACCAAAGATTTGTGTTGTTGTAACAATCATCTTGTTGCCTGGCACAAGAAGGGATTAACTTTGAAAAACTTTGGAAGAGTAACTTTGTAACTCTTCCAGGCATATATAAAAGTAGAGGAATCAGAAGTGGGTATGACACCCGCTTCTTATTTGCATTCAACAAAACATTCTTATTATAATTCCTAGTGGAAAACATGGTTATGAATGCTAACAGGGGATAGATGTGGCAGTTCAGCAGTCCATTGAACAACTAGATGGGTCAGAGTAGGCATTGATAAAGGGAAACATTAAGAAATTGTTGAATACCGCAAACAAGGATACCGCATTGGCTGCAAAGGACTGAGATATCATTCAAGTGATCTGAATTATGTACTCAACACCAAAGATTTCTGTTGTTGTAACTTGTAACATCCCTTCCATCATCTTGCTTCCTGGCTCTCTAAAGGTTTAACTTTGAAAAACTTTATAACTCTTCCAGGCATATATGAAAGTAGAGGAATCACTATAGGATATCCAAAGGGCTCAAATGGGAATAAGCCACCCACTTCCTATTTGAATTCAGGAAAACATTCCTATTATAAGCCCTAGTGGAAAAAATGGATATGAATGCTACATGGGATAGATATGGTGATTGAGTAGTCCACTGAGCAGCTAGATGGGTCAGAATAGGCACTGATAAATGAAAACAGTGAGAAATTGATAAATACCACATACAGGGATACGACTTTGGCTGCATAGGGATAAGATGTTATTCAATTGACCTGAACTGTGTACTCAACACCAAAGATTTGTGTTGTTGTTACTGCACTTTGCTGATGACTAGGAGTTTTTTTGTGAAACTAAGAACCATTGAGGAGGTTCCTAGGTATATGATTATGAAATTTATGAACGAGGCAAACTTACGTGTACAATTATACACCAATGGAAACCGAATAAGGCAACAAGCTGCTACAGTCAAAAGAAGTAACTATTCGACCAATAGATTTGCGCTACAAAAACTTGAGTTGTCATTGAACTGTACTGAACTATGTATTCAACACCAAAAAATTTTGCTTTGTGTATTAAAAAGGTTTTTAAGTAAAAGCTTCTCGAATTCCCAAACCAGAGGCAAGCCTAGTGTACAATTGTATATCAATGGAAAACAAAAAATGCTACAAGTTGCTGCAATCAAAAGAAGTACCTATTAGACCAATAGATGGCTGTTAGGTGGAGGATTCTTTTTGCCAATCCAGCTGCAGCTAAACTATACATAGTTTCGTTGTCCTAAACTTCCTGGCAAGGACAAAACTGTAATATCTTTTGCTAACGAGATTGGTTTGCAACTTTTTTAGGATTGTGGTAGATCTTCGCAAACATGGATCCCAACAGAGATACGAGCCTCAAAGTGATAAAAGAGATAAAGCAAGAGCCTCACTGTCTAGTTCCTTTGGATTGATGCAAAGGAGCAAACCACTGGCGAAATAGAACAGTTAAAGTTAATAATGAAACTGTGCTTTATCATGAACATAATGAGCCATATTAAGACTCCCAGGTATTTATCTGAAGCAAAGCAAAATAGAACAAACTACGAACCCCCAAGTGCTAATCCAACGCAAAGCTAAATAGTCAGTCCACCTATTAATGCACGTCACCCTAACCATCAAATCCTATTAATAAGGAAAACAAAATCATTGGCAAACACCCAAAAAATTGCAGCAATTTCGAAGTGCAGCCATCCCTCTACAGAATATATCATGGATAGATAAGCCAACGATGCATTGGTTCACTCATGAGGTTGATCAAAAGGCCATCCCTTCTTCAGAATATATCATGAATAGAAAAGCCAATGAGGCATTAGTTCACTCGTGAATTTGATCAAGAGTAACAGGTCCCATCCCTGCTATGCATGTGTTTTAGGAGATCGTAGCAAGTGCATGGGATAAGGTGTGTTTTAGGAGATCGTAGCAAGTGCATGTGGATAAGGTGTTGAGAATGGAGATAAAGCAATAACTTCACTATTTAGCTGGTTTGTGTTGCTACGCTTTTGTTCATAAATATCGATGTTAATGCCAATCTCCAGGGGCAACGAGAACTTCATAAACAAGGAGGCTTGCACAAGTGGCTGCTAGAAGTGGTCACCCGTCATTAGAATAGTATAGCAAATATGTGGAGGAACTCCACTCCAAACTAGCATGACCGAACAAGGTTAACAAACATGCACCCTCATGATATGACAAGGATGGTTTCTGGAACTTAACCCCAAGAGAAGGATACGAAACAAAATGTTTCACCCTTTGCCGAAAATGAAGGCTAGAAATCACATTATCGCATGGGGTAGCAGGATGGAAGAATCATACCCAATGCAAGTAAATGAGGCGTTGGAATGGAAATAAAGCTATGGCTTCAATCTTCTAAACATTTCTTTCTTTTGAGGCTCCCTTGCATCTCCTCCTTATCTACTTAGAGGCCCTCTCTGGTTTTAGGCTTTAATTGGTTTACTTACCCAGTGTCTCCCAGGCTTAGTTACAAAACAAGCACCTATTTGGAATCATTAACTTCAATGATGTAAAGTGTAGGCATTGCATTTGCCATCCTCCCTACCGAAGGGGGGTTGTTAGCTCTATTTGTAAGATGTTTGTTCACCCTGAATAGCTGAAAGATTGGACTCAAATTGTTTTCAACCATTTAGTGCATTTCTTTGTTATTCGAATGCTTTATTAGCCTACATTCTTGATTTAAGCTCCCTGTGGCACCTAGACTATAACAAGGTAAAGGAGCATTTGGGAGGGATGGGAAGAATGACAAAAAGTAGTTGATCACTACAATATGCACATTCAGGCCCGAATAAAGTAAGTAATGTTGAAGTCTAACCCTATCCAAAACCTCTGCATACTAGTAACTAGAGTGGGAATGCACTCTTTCCCAGCCTTTCATGAAGGTAGGGAAAATTTTGAGAACCATCCTAAATTTATATGTATAATAAATGGGCTAATCCCAATGATACATAGGAAAAATGGGAGGCGATTTTATCAATAATATAATATGTATATATAATTTTTTTGGCAAATCTCTCACCAGATTATATTATCAGTGATAGAGAATCTTTCACTGAATTATAAAATCTTGTAAGATCTTGGCAAATCTTTCACTAAATAATAAAACATTGTGAAGTCTTTGGCGAATGTTTTGTTAAAGTATGAAACCATATATGATAATAAGAAAACATATTCATTAAACTGTAATATATTAATATACATGTTTGGAAAAAAGAAATATACTTTTTTCTTCCTACAAACAATGTTCCAAGTTTCAGTGGCCGTGTTTGTCAAGGTTCTCACAATACACTCTTTCATATCCTTCTATTAGTTTTGATAATATTCCACAACAAAGTTCTTGTAGGTGTTGATATTGACAACAAGTCCTGTAAAGGCAGGAGAGATTAATCTTTTCTCTACCACTTTTCTCATGCTACCATTTTTTTCAAGTTATCAAATTTCTTTCTCATTCCATAGACTCCAACTGCGAGATTAAAAAAAAAACACATCAAGTTTGTTTACACCAACACGCCAACAAGTAGCAAACCCCAACTATATTATATAAGAAAGTATTAGGTATCCCAAAGACTTGAATGGGATCTAATTGAAAAAAGTGACTATTGTGAGAATCTTTCCAATCAATATATAAATATATAAATGTAGATTTATTATTATTTTAATTGGAAATCTTCAATTAAATAATAATAATTTAATTACATCTCTCCCAATCTAAATTGCTTATTATCATAATTCACTACCTTCATAGGTCTCACATTTTCTAACAACATTGTAACATGTAGATTAATTTCCTTTTTGTTGAACAATCTCCACCTTCTAGGACAATATGGTGCAGTGGCTCCAACCCCTCCAACCCCTACAGATCATTAGGACAAACTAAGAATAGAATAGAAGATGAAAGGTTGTACAAACTAGCTTATTTTTCAAACAACTAATCCAACATCAGTGCCTAAACTTTTTTATGAAGATATCATATTGAGAATGTTTGAAAAATGGTGAGAAATCTTTTGTGAGGGTGATGTGGAAAAAGTGATAAAGTTTCATTGTTTTGGATTTGAATTTTTGTTAAACCAGAAAAAGTTAAAACCCAGTATTAATAGAGATATTGGTATTTTTTACTAAATTTTGTGAAGTGACTAAATGTAGCTTTAACCATTCACCTTAAGATATTTTTACAATATAATTTCCTAAGTCTATTTAATATCTTTATTATCATAAAAACCAACCTATATCCATCTAAACTCCACATCTACCACTCTTAGGGGGATGAAATCTATTTATCCCTCTGAGCACTTGGTAGACCCAAAAATAAGATGGATCTAAGATGATAGAATTTCCCTTTAAATAGTCTATGGCTCACATGAATACCATGGTATTACCATGGGTCAATACCATGGGTTATTCATAAACCTGGAGCTTAAAAATTACTATTAGTAATTTTTAAAAATTAATAAAATTACTAATTTATTTTTATTTTTATTTTATTTTTTGTTTTAACCAAGTTAAAATTTTCAACATACATTAAATTACAACATCCATTTTTACTCTTGATCCACCAAGCCCCGAGAGGGATCAAATATTTTTTCACTCTATGCTAGTTTGCATATCACGATATTTGATCCCTTTTGGGGCTTAGTAGATCCAGAGTAAAGATGGATCTATGATGGTTTAATTCCCCCATTTAAATAGGCTACATTCCACGTGAATACCATAGGTCAATAGCATGTGCCATTTTTATTTTTATTAATACCAGTGTTGCGGGGGAGCGCTCCCTCCCCCCCTCTCTCGCTTCCAATCCGCGCTCCGAGCAGGAGCGGGTCAAGAGCGCGCTCCCGATAAAAAAATTTGCGCTCCCTACCAATTTAGGGAGGGAGCGACATCGGAAGCGTCACTCCCAGAGCGAATATTTAACACTCGGGAGTGATCGGGGAGCGATCGCTCCCAAGTGTTAAATATTCACTCCAGAAGCGAATCGACCGACGCTGGGAGAGATCCGGGCGGAAAAAATCCGCGGCCGCGGAAAAAATTTCCAATTCTAAAAGAAAATTTTGTTTTAAAAGCCCAATGGGGCAAACAAACATTTCATTATCACTTGAATGAGAGCCAGAGCAAGTAGAGCAAGAGCAAAGGAGCGAGGAGAAGCGAGGAGCCACTGGTTGGGGAGCGAGGAGCAAGCCTGCAGAGAGGTAAGTAACTTAATAATTTAGTTAGTTTAGTTAGTTTAATTTAGTTAGGTAGTTTAATTTAGTTTATTAACTATATTTGGTAAAAAAATATGAATCTAAATTAAATTAATAGATTAAAATTATTAAATTAATTAATCTAAATAAATTAAATTAATTTGCAGATTCAAAAGCCTACAAATATCAAATATCATGGACCTGGCTATATTTCTTGGGATTTTCCTCTTCTTGGTGCCTTTTATGGTTATTATGGTGCTGGAGAGTAGGAAACGGAGGGGCCAAAATGAAGAGGGAGATGAAGAAGCTGGAGAAAGTGGATTTGATGAAAATCCCAGTGAGGAGAAGCTGGAGGAGGGTGAACATGACTCAAAAAACTAAACAGGACCAAACCCCATTGTGGAAATATGTTAACAGGCTTGAAGCAGGGAAAGGGGGTGAAACCACTAAATTTCATTGCCCCCATTGCAACAGCGATTACACAGGTTCATACACCCGTGCCAGAAAACACCTCTGCGGGAAAAGGCCATGGGATGGAAACAAACAAATAGGAATCAAAACTTGTCCAACGGTGTCAGTAGCGGATAGAGCCAAATACATGAGGGAAGAGGAGGAAGCCCAATACAAATCAAAAAAATCAAGGGGTTTCTTTGAACCAAGCTCACAATCACAAGCACAAAGAACTCATTCAGCATCCTCCCAAGGTAGTGGATATGGAGGCACAGGGTCATCAGGTTTAAGGCGTAGAACCATATCCTATTTCCTTGATGAGGGGTGTAGGAATGATGTGGATTCAAAGGTTTACAGGTTTCTCTATGCATGTGGGATACCATTCAATGTTCTTCGCTCACTTTATTGGCACGAAATGGTTTCTGCCATAAATGATGCCCCTAAAGGATACAAGAGCCCTGGGTGTGACAAGGCAAGAACCGTTGGACTTGATCATGAAAAAGCAAAAATATCACTTTCTTTGAATAGAATGACAAGTTCTTGGACTGACCATGGGGTGTCCATTGTATCTGATGGATGGACAAATGTAAAAGGCAAGCCATTGATAAGTGTTCTTGTTGAGTCTGTTAGTGGTGCCATCTTTCTAACTGCACATGATTACTCAGACAAGTTCAGGACCGGCATCAACATTGCAAAAGCATTACTTGAAACAATTGAACGTATTGGGCCATACAATGTCATCCAAGTCATCACTGATAATGCTCCTAATTGTAAGGCAGCAGGAGCAATTATTGAGGATAAATACCCCATGGACAAATGTAAAAGGCAAGCCATTGATAAGTGTTCTTGTTGAGTCTGTTAGTGGTGCCATCTTTCTAACTGCACATGATTACTCAGACAAGTTCAGGACCGGCATCAACATTGCAGAAGCTTGAAACAATTGACCGTATTGGGCCATACAATGTCATCCAAGTCATCACTGATAATGCTCCTAATTGTAAGGCAGCGGGAGCAATTATTGAGGATAAATACCCCAACAATTTTGGTCTGGATGTTTGGTTCACACATTGAACCTTCTGATGCATGATGTTGTCAAGAACAAAAATGCACAATACTAATGGATTGGTGATTTGTACAAGAAAGGCAAGCAAATGATTAAATTTATTACAAATCATAGCAATACACATGGCCTTTTTCACAATCACTCGAGATTGGAGTTGTTGAAGATTGCGAAGACCAGATTTGGTAGCTATGACCTCACCTTCAAGCGCCTTTTGAAAGTAAGAGAGTCATTGGCTAGCATGGTATCAAGTCCACATTGGCAAGTATTAAAGGAAAGGGCTACAAATGCAGTTGACAGGCAAGGTTTTGAACTGGTGGAGGAGGCCGCTCTTGATGGTCAGTTTTGGACAAGTGTGAGGCAAGTGTAGGATTTCACCAAGCCCATTTATCACATGATTCGGTTTGCAGATACAGACAAACCAGTGATTGGCGAGGTGTATGAGCAGATGGATACCATGTTGGGGCAAATAAAAGATATTGTTCATAACAGAGATCCCAACTTGTACAAAATGATTCACGATTTTGTGTGTGTACGGTGGAATAAACTTATTCTTCCACTACATTGCTTGGCGTATATCCTTATGCCAAAATACTACTCTACATCTTGGTTGGGCCAACCTGCACCAAGGGGTGGGATTAGGACCAAACCCCATTTAGATGCAGAGGTAACTAGTGGATATTTGAGCATTAGAAAAGTTGATACCTGACAGGGAGGAATGTGCTAGTGTGCGCCTTGAAATAGGCAAATACTTCAGTGGCACTGGTTTGTTTGGTACCTTCCATGCAATGGAAGACAGAGACAGATTTGATGCTCTCACATGGTGGGAAACATATGGCGGCCATGGACTTTTGCAAAAATTGGCAAAAACAGTTCTATCACAGGTTGTGAATACTTCTTCTGCAGAGAGGTGTTGGAGCACCTACAGCTTCATACATAATGTGAAAAGAAACGGACCCAATGAATACCGAGCAGAAAGCTTGGTTTATGTGCACTACAACTTGAGGTTGTTGAGTCATTACTATGATCGGGCTTATGAGGATCCCACATATAAAATTGGGACAATCACCCAGAGGATGACAACTTGGAGGATGGTATAGTGCATCTTGAAGAATTGGAAGAGGAACTTATAAGGGATGAAGATGAAGCAGCTGCAATTGCAGCAGCCATGCCACCTCCACCATCTAGTAGCAGTGCTCGAGGTTCGAGTCTTGTTCCTTTGCTGTCGCCACCTCCATCTACACCCTCACGTGGAGGTTCTAGTTCTGGTCGTCGGCCTGTGCAGGAGACTCCTAGAAGACCACCATGACCTACTTATACTCCTGGAGACTCTCGTGGCAAGGGCCACATGTAGATTTACAGTTTACTTGTCTTTTCTAGTTTCTCTTAGACTTTAGTTTTCATAACTATTGAGTTTTGAGTCCTTGACTCTTGACTCTTTCATATCATAATGATATTTTTTGTAAACAATATATGACTGTGACAATGAAAATTTGAAGTTTGAAGTTGGCAATTATAACTCATTGATAATGATTGTGAATTATGAATATGATGCTTCGTGAAAGACTAAAGTTGTTTCATTTCATTTCATTATTCATGTTTCATTTTATAACATTTCATTTCATGTTAACAGTTAGAAGTTAGGACTTAGAAATATCTAAGATATTACTTCTTGTAATGGTTAACCGTTAAACTTAGCTTACAAGTACAACTTTGGTGATCAATGATGATAAATGTTATATATTGAATTTTCAATTTTGAAAGCTTGAAGTTGAAACTTTAAGATTGAATTTGATGAATCATGATTCACGAGACTCAATATGTTGCAGTGGTAATATGTATGTTACTAACTTGTGGACATGGTTGATGAAGATTATAACTTTTAGATGATTGATGTGATATGGTTCAATGATCAATCTATGTTTTTTTATGTTTCTTATATCTAATTCATCATTCTACATGTTTTTGTTAACATATATGTATCAAAAATTAAAAAATATATATATTTTTAAAAAATCGCTCTCGGATTTGCTCCCAAACCGGGAGCTTCTAAAAATGGTCGCTCCCGCTCCCAAGTAACACTGGTTAATGCTAATATTAGGGTTAATAATATTTTTTTGCATGGTATTAATAATAATCTAGTGCATGGTATTTGGCCCATAGTATTTTGCCCATAGGTTTCACCTAAATATAACGCATTTTTTGAGTGTTCGTAAATATAAGGTGACTTATGGAGTAAATATAAAAAAATGTTTCATTTGTTTACCATACCTCTCGTTTATTTATATTTTTATTAATTTACCATACCTCTTTTATTACAAATATGGCATTTGGCCCATAGGATTAACTTAAATAAAACCTTTTTTTGAGCCTTCATAAATAGAAAGAGGGTTATGGGCTAAATATAAAAAGAGGTTTTATCTATTTACCATACGTCTAGTTTATTTATATTTTTATTCATTTACCATACCTTTTTGAGTAAGTATAAAAAGATGTTTTATTTATTTTCCATACCTCATTTATTTATATTTTATTAATTTACCATACCTCTTTTATAAATATGGTATTTGGCCCATAGAATTCACTTAAATAAAACCTATTCTTGAAAATTAGAGCGAATGGAAGGTTGTAAATCCTAATTTCAAGGGCTACCTTTACCTTTTTTACCCTCTCCCTTAAAATAAGGTGGGCTATTTGAGGCGATTTGTAAAAAAATACTATGATACAAAATATTCGCCCACTAAAAATTTAAAACCCCTTAATTTCACCTAAGGGCAAACATTCGCCCCTAAAATTTTCCATGCATGAAGGCCAAATTTTTCTACTCAATGCTATATTGTCTTGCTAGAGCAAGTCAATATCAGTCATGCATTCCTCCATCAATGAGGCACTTTATAATATAGCGATGAAAGGATTCCATGGTGCTTTTGGCTCCTTCATGCAAGATGTAGAGGTGAAATTTGACACAAAGAATTGTATCCAAGGGCTTAAGAAGAATTTAGAAAAAATGAAATCCATGGAGCAGATTATGGAGTTGAAAGGCCAAATTTGTCACTCCGCAGAAAATGTGGGACTGAATAACACAAGTGATAAGCCCACAACATCCCATGGCATGAAGAACTTAGTGCCCCTCCCAATCACAAATGAAGACCAAGCTTGAAAATTATCCCAGTCTAGTTGGTGCTCTTGTAACCTGAGTTGAATCTTAAGTCTATAACTAGGTAATTGAACGTTTGAAGTTTGCTAACTTTACAGTTTTGATAAATGGGTCACCTTCTAAATTTTTTATTGCTTCTCAGGGCCTCAGGCAAGGCTTCCCCTTATCACCTTTTATGTTTCTTTTTGTTGCAATAACCCTAAGCAGATTGATTCTAGAGCCAAGGAGGGTTGGGCAATTCAATGGAATCAATTTAACAAGTACAGTTGTTTTCTTGTTTCTTTTAGTTGCAATAGCCCTAAGCAGATTGACTCTAGAGGTAAAGAGGGTTGGGCAATTCAATGGAATCAGTTTAGCAGGCAGAGTTGTAATTCATTTGTTGTTCGTGGATGACATTCTCCTCTTTGGAGAGGTACCTTGTGAGAATTGAATTGTCTTGAGATCATCTTGGAAACCTTTTGCAAGACTACGGGAATCGAAGTTGAATGGGATAAGTGAAAATTTGAAGGAGAGGTTAGGCCAGCTAGTTCCAATGAAGCTTGAGCTTCTTGGTAGAGAAAGTATCTCGGGGGTAACTTAAAACCTAATAATTACAAAATAGCTAATCGGTTATAGCTAGTTGGGAAGACTGAAGGACAAATCAATTGTTGGTGTTATCATTGGGTATTGAGGGGAGAGGGAAGGTTGATTATTGTTAAGTTGGTTCTTGAGAGCACACTTCTTTACTGGTTATCTATAGAGAATGTCCCAAAATCAATCTTGGAAAATGTTAGAAATAAGTGATCAAGCTTCCTATGGTCAAGTAGGAAGGAAATGGAGGGTTTTCTCCTTCCCAAGTGGGCAAGGATTGCAAATAAAAAAGGAAAAGGTGGTTGAAGGTTAAAAAACTTGCAGCTGTTTGGACAAGCTTTGGCTACAAAGAATCTTTGGAGGTGTTTGTTTAAACAGGGTCTTTGAAGGAAGGTAACGAGGGTCAAGTATTTGGAAAACAAGGCTCTGAAGTAGTGTTTTAGGCTTGAGCCTAAATATTCAAAAGGTGCCTCTAACATGTGGAGAGGTTTATTCAAAGCTTTTGAAATCTTAAATCCATGGGTCGTTTGAAAAGTTAGTAATAGATCCATCATCCAATGTGAAGGTGGGAGGACTCGTGGATCGGATGTCGAAGGAACTTTTTGCTTTTAGATCCCCTAAGGAGGCACCTTCACAATAGGAGAGAAACTTCTTTTCAAGATGATTCAAGCGTTGCACTGCCTAGTACACGAATTCAGGTTTGGAAATTTGCGGAAGATTTGGAACTACAACGTAATTTTGGATGTGAATGGTCCCAATATGTGTCACTGACCTTAAACATAGCCCTGTTTCTCTAATGGAGCAAGAAAATGAATCATGTTGGACGAGGAATGTCACTATAAGGGTAATGACAACAAAGCTAGGATATGAATGAAGCAAGAAAATGAATCATGTTGGACGAGGATTGTCACTATAGGGGTAATGACAACAAAGTTAGGGTATGAAGAGAAGATGAGTGAAAATGTGGCAAAAGCTAGGCACTAGTGGTGGAAGGCAACTTAGAAGATAGATGGCCTTTAGGTTTAGAAACTTGCTGAAGATTTGAAACTACATCAAGACACTACAATTGTAGTCACTCACTACACAATAATATCATATATGAGATCAAAATTGCAACCATACCCTTTGAACATTATCTCTTCTACAATGTGCTCTATTCCGCTAAAAAAAAAAGGGACTAAATAAGGTTAAAATACACACACGGTTAGTAATGATAAGCTTATTTCAAAACTAAAAGTTATTAATCATAGGAAACACACCTCCCCAAGAGATATTTTTTGTTCGTGCTCATCAAAACAAGTCATCTATGTTGATTTCGGGTAGCTAAAAAAACATAGATTTGGGGTAGCTAAAAAAAAGAGGGACTAAATAAGGTTAAAATATACACAGAATTAGTATTAATAAGTTTATTTCAAAACTAATAATTATTCATAATAGGAAACACACCTCCCCAAGAGTTTTTTTTGTTTGTGCTCATCAAAACTAGTCATCTATTTTGATCTGGGGTAGCGTCGGATGTGCTCTAGGCCTCAAATTTTGAGGGGAGGCTTTGGCACATGTATTCCAAAAAACCCATAAACGTTTTGGGAAATTCCACCTTGGGAAAATTTTATTAAAATAATTAATATTTTTTAATGGAATCCTAACTCTAAACTTAGGAAATTAAAAATATTAATGAGTATTAATCTAATTGTGGGTGTAACTTCTAAAAAAGACAAGGATGAAGCTAAAATAATCTTAGCCATTGATTAACTTTTAATCTGGGTCGTTGAATGTCAATGAGAAGATTATTTAAGGAAGCTTGAGGGTCATTTGGAAAATACAACGAGAGATCAAGAGATAGATATTCTAAAGTGAGAAGTTATCTGGAGGAACTTTTGATTGAGTAGATTTCTTGTAGTTGAGGGGCAGAGATAGCATCCAGAGAGAGAGAGATTTTCTCAGCCGGAGAATCATCAGCAGAGAAAGGCAAAGAGTGATCCAGCAACTCTCACGCAGAGGCTAATGTAGGGCCACGTAGAGGCAGTGGAGAGGGTGAGAGAGAGTCCAAAATTTTTGCAGTAGATTCAGTTTCAGAAGTCGAGTGCCGGGGTGTGAGACCGAGAGGCTGAGAGCAGTGACTCCAGGCAACATCGATCAGCTGGTTGGGTGGCGCAATGCCTAGAGGGGCTGACGCAGGGATTGCGTGAGGACTGTGCAGAGGCAGTGTAGGGCCTACTAGAGGCACCTCATCTAGTGTCCGGATCATCCGGGATTTTTCTTAGTGATTGTGTGAGGTAATCTCACAAATCTTTTTGCCAGTATTTCTCTCTGTAACTGAATAACCCGTGAGGTATTCGAAGATGTGTTCAGAATTTGCTACTTCTTAATAATAATAAACCCTCTGATCTGCTACACCAGTTTTCCCGCGTTGAGTTTTTCCGGGGACATTTGTCCAAAAATAACAGTGTTATTGTGTTGTATTTTCGTTCTTGCTCAGTCTCCTGTTTCCACATATAAATTAATTAAGTGAAAGTTGCACTGTATGTATTTCAATATTTGTCGTAGCAAACTGCAAATAACTTGTTCATGTAAATATAACAAGTAGGAGAAATATCATCAGTTGTTGCAGTAGGAATTTCGGTTTAGGATTTTTCACATGGTATTAGAGCTGCAGGTGGAACAAGAAGAGCAGTGCCAGAGAACCCAACGTTGAGGAAAAGAGGGAGATCGAAAAGCTGCAGGAGGCAGCAGTTCGAAACCCCAAAGGGTTTGCGTAGTTCTTAGCTAGAGGGCTGAAATTTTGAGGCAGTCTCTCTCCGAGTGAGTCGACAAAGAGAAGGGCTTCTAGATCGAGATTTCGTCGGGACAGAGGGAGCAGCGCTGAAACCTCAGCGTGAGGAGAGTTGTTGGGACACAAATTTTTTCTATAGGCAGTTTGTTGGGCAGAAAATCATCAGAAGAAAGAGGAGAAGCACGGTTGAGGGAATTTCCTCCTCAAAGAATTCCTAGCCAGCAAAACTCGAATTCTTTAGAGTTGAGGAGCAGCAAGGGGCAGCAGTTTTACTAGCTCCAGCAAGGAGTGCGTAGGCTAGCCCAGCAGCAGCACAGAGGAGAGAAGAGGTCATTTGACTTTGTATTTGTGGCAGAAATGGAAACCAGTGGCTTGAGAGATTAGGACAGGTTGGACGGAGATCCAACTATGTCATTTGGAAGGGATGAGCATGCCCTCAAGACATATGTCGACAGCGTGGTGGTTGTGCCTGCAGATGCAGATCCGTTGAAGAAGTGTCGAGTTGAAATGGCAAAGGCAAAAAGAATGATCCTCGATGGAGTGAAGGATCATGTGGTCTTTCATATCGCTAGTAGAGGGGCAGCTAAGGAGATGTGGGACACATTGTCTACGTTATATCAAGGATCTTCTGAGCAACAGAAGATGTACTTGGAGCAAAAGCTAAGATCTACTCAGATGTAGAAGGGGGAGCGTGTGGATCCATTCCTCACGAAACTTAAGGAGACCTGTGATGAATTGTCTATTGCAGGGCATACACCTCAAGATTCAGAGTTCGATGGACTGACCCTCAATTTTGTCTCAGATGAGTGGCAAGTCTTTGTCCAGAGCAGCGTTTCCGAATTGGGATGAGATGTGGGCAACTCTAAAACAAGTGGAGCTGAGGAGAGAGTCAAGGTTAAACTTGACGGACGCAACAGCAGCGGGTCGAAGCCCAAGGAGGACAAGGATAATGCAGCCCTTGCATCGAAGGGACAGTAGGAGCAGCAGAGACGTAAGAAGGACATCTCGAAGATCAAGTGTTTCAGGTGTGGTGAGATGGGTCACCACGCTACTCAGCGTCATCTCAAGAAGAAGGACAAGTATGAGAAGCTCGATTTGAAGGTTGCGCCCACGAAGATTGAAGATGAGGAGTTCACCATGACAGTCGAGATACCTCCAGGAGGGACATAAGCTTATTTGGAACTGTAGTTTGAAAGAGATACAAATGGGCAGGATTGAGGAGCCCACCTATAGGATCATTTACTTGTTACGGGAGCCCAAATCAGAAGTAACAGGATGGACTAGTGTCAGATGGTGCAGAGGAGTGTCACGGAGACAGTTGCAGTGGCTAGGAGTGCCAGAGACTGAACAACGCAGAGCAGAGTTAGCAGTAGTGCAAATGGCACAAAGCAGAGGTCAACAGCAACACAATGGATTCAGAGGGTCAGTGCAAAGACTAGCAGCAATGAGGCTCCAACATTCACATGGTATCATACTGA
The DNA here is from genome assembly GCA_000404065.3 of Pinus taeda. Lineage (NCBI taxonomy): Eukaryota > Viridiplantae > Streptophyta > Pinopsida > Pinales > Pinaceae > Pinus > Pinus taeda. The sequence continues at coordinate 27,811 of APFE031600165.1, read as the reverse complement.
ACACAGTTAGTTTAGTAATTTTGGATGTTTTTTCGTTGTTGATAGAGTAGCAGCAACAATTTGCAGTGCAGTGGCAGTTGGCAGTATCAGTGCTAGCAACAGCGCAGATGCAACACTTCAGAGGGAGTTGTAGTACGGATGAGTGTTAACAATGGCAGTGTCAACAACAGTACAGTTCCAGCAACACCGCAATAGTTGTTGACATCAACAGCACAGAGGATGATGCTTCAAAGTCAAAGCAGTGTGCAGCAGCGTATATTGCTAAAGCACATTCCTCGCTAAGAGAGAGTGTTTATTTGGTGTAGCATCGGATGTGCTCTAAGCCTCAAATTTTGCAAGAAGACTTGGGCACATGCATTCCAAAGAACCCAGAAAGCATTTTGGGAAATTCCACCCAAAGACAATTTTATAAAAAAAAAACTAATATTTTTTAATGGGACCCTAAGTCAACTTGGGAAATTAAAAATATTAATGGGTATTAATCTAACTAGAGGATCAAGCTAAAATAATCTTAGCCATTGATTAGCTTTTAATTTGGGTCGTTGAATGTTAACGAGAAGAATATTTAAGGAAGCTTGAGGGTCATTTGGAAAATACATCGAGAGCTCAAGAGATTGAATTTCTAAAGTGAGAAGTTCTCAGGAGGAAATTTTGATCCAATAGATTTCTTGCAATTGAGGGGTAGAGATAGCATCCAAAGAGAGATTTTCTCAGTCGGGGAATCATCAGTATCATTAGTAGAGAGAGGCAGAGAGTGATCGACCATCTCTCACGTAGAGGCTAACGCAGGGCCATGCAGAGGCAGCGCAGAGGGTAAGAGAGAGTCCGAAATTTTTGCAGCAGAGTTTGTTTCAGAAGCCAAGCCTAGGTGTGAGACCGGGAGGCTAAGAGCAGTGACTCCGGGCAACAAATCGATCAATTGGCCGGGTGACGTAGTGCCTATAAGGGTTGACGCAGGGAATGCATGAGTACTGCGCAGAAGCAGCACAGGACCTGCTAGAGGCACCTCATCTAGTGTCCAGATCGACTGGAATTTTTCTGAGTGATTGTGTGAGGTAATCTCACAAATCTTTCTGCCAGTATTTCTCTTTGTAACTGAACAACCCATGAGTAATGTCACACGGTTCGAGTTCGAATTCGAGTTCGACAACGATTAAGTTCAATTCGAATTCGAATTTTTCGATCAAGTTCGAATGAGGTTCGACATTAGGTTCAACTATACATATTTTTCAATATATATATATATATATGACAAAATAATAAAAAAATTCAAAAATTGATCCAAAAACACATGAATACAAATTCTTATTAGTAAACATACATGAATAATGTAATCATTCTAACATCTAGTTAAATGTAAACATACACAATAGTAGTTGAAAAGGAAATGACATAATTTTCAGTCTTCAAAATTTAAATGAATGTCAAACAATAGTAATCTTTTAAAAAATCACATAATTAAAACATAATCAAAATTTAAACATACACATTATAATACAACTATATTAAGAACTCATTGTAGATCGCTCGCATAAATTGCACGGAGAATTGGCACAGCGGAAAAACCAGCAAAACGGACACTGGTCACTCGCACACTTGCCAAATAATCTCCATATCCGGGAGATACGCGGTGATTAATAGCATTTTGGGCTGAAAATACTCGCATAAATAACTGAGAAACGTGTTTATCAACGTATTGAACTGCTTATCTTGCTATGATAATCCGCGTATCCACTGATAACTCGTTTATTAGATGATAATTCGCGTATTCTGGTGATAAATCACGTAACATCTGATAACTCGCATATCTAGGGTTGATAATTCGTGTATCACATGAATATTTTGCACAACGAGAGATAATCTGCATGTTGTGCGGAGATTACAAAGATATATCACTCGCATAAACTACTAGAAAAAGCGCATATTAGCGTAATTATTTGATTATCTTGAGGTGATAATCCACGTATCCTAGAATAGTACGCATAGCAACAGTTGATAACTCGCTTATGACGGTAATTATCCGCATATTCTACAGTTAGAATCCGCGTAACCACAATAACTCGTATTTCCAGTTTAATAACTCGCCTATCAGTTGATAACTTGTGTATCGAGTGGTCACATAACCATGATAACTCGCATTTCCAATTTAATTATCGGCATATTATGTCGTTATAATCCGCGTAACCATGATAACTCGCATTTCCAGTTTAATAACTCGCATATCAGGTGGTCACATATCTAGTGGTGGTAATCCATAGATCCAGTTGAATTTAGTGGCATCACAAACAAACTCGCATATCCTGCCAGATAACTGCCAAACCTAATTCAAACCTTAACAAAAAAATTTCGCATTTGATTAAATTTGACTTAAGGTTCGCTATCAGGTTCAAATTCGAATGGGGTTCGAGTTCGAACAGGTTCGGCGAACCTGATCGAATTTCAAAAAAAAATTGAGGTTCGCCGAAGTTCAAACCTGAAGGTTTAAGTTCGCCGAACCCTGTGACACTGCCCGTGAGGTATTCAGAGATGTATTCAAAATTCGCTACTACTTAATAATAATAAACCCTTAGATCTGTTGCACCAGTTTTCCCTCATTGGGTTTTTTCGAGGACATTTGTCCAAAAACAACGGTGTTATTATGTTGTATTTTCTTTCTTGCTCAGTCTCTTGTTTCCACATATAAATTAATTAAGTGAAAGCTGCAGTGTATGTATTTCAATATTTGTCGTAGGAAACTGCAAATAACTTGTTCATGTAAATCTAACAAGTAGGAGAAATATCATTAGTTATTGCAGTAGGAATTCCAGTTTAGGATTTTTCAGAATCTACAAATACAAAATAATAATAAATAAGATATTAACAAAGTTGAATGCAAAAATTAATCGTAATAAGAAACACACCTTGCTTGTTATATAAAAACGGGGGGTCCATTTTGTATTTCACGTGTGGAATGCAATAATTAATTGTAATAAAAAACACACCTTGTTTGTTATATAAAAGGGGAGAGTTATTTTGTATTTCATGTAATAAAAAACACACCTTGTGTTAAAATTGGCAACTATGGCCAAATTCCATATGGGTCATCTTATTTATGGTAGCAAATATTTTTCTTAGATTCCTCACTTCAAGAGGTGTAGGATTGATCTAAAGATCATCCGATTCTAAGAATATACGTTGCCCTAGAAGCTGCCATGGGAAAGAAGGATCTATGCTGCTCTAAAGAAAATGCTCTAGCACCTAAAGCTGGGATGGAGATAAAGGCTTAATGCAATCAAGAAGATGGGCTTCTAATGTTGTTCTAACGCTACCCTAATGAATCCCTAGCGTTGCTCTAATAAAGAAGCCTTAACGATGCCCACAGGAAGACCTAGCTGCAGTCAAGTAGAAGGTTTCTATTCCTAGCAAGCCGCAGTCCTAACGGGAGGACTACAGTCTTACCCTAGCCACAGTAAATCACAAGATTTGGCTGCAGTCCTAGGGGATCTCTAGACCTACAATACGCTACCTGAATGGTTCCTAATCTACAGTCTCAAGTCTGCCCTAGCCGCAGTAAAAAGAGAAGGTTATAGTCACCAAAATAGAGGACTATAGCAATTGTTCATTTGTGCTTCTAACCACAGTCAAAGGAGGGCTAGTCTTAGCCCTCAAGGAGGTCATCATGGTTGCAGTTGGAGACGACCCTATCAGCCAAATGATGGAGACGTTGTAAGGAAAGTCAGCTATCATATCATATTCTGGAGGATATGTCCTTATGCCACTTTGTCATAGGTGACAGCGTGGCTCACTTAGGAGTGTTAAAAAAGGGAGACCATAGCCTTGGGAGGGATGTTGCAGCTGATGTGTGAAGTCTGGTAGGACTTCATTGATGCCCTACCCAGTCAATGACCACATTGTGAAGGTTGTCTGAATTGTTGTTTGAGTCCAGCGACGCAACAAACAACAGCATGATATGATATGATATGACAACATTATAATAAGGTGCAACATGATGATGGGCATAGTGATGAAGTGTATCATAGCATGATGAGTGCAGCACAGTGATGATGAATGTTGTAATGAGGTGCAACAGTGTGATGTATTGCAGCAGCAGAATTGTGATATACTGCAGTATGCATTGAGTGCATAAAGGGTACAGTATAGTGCAACATGAAGGATGCAGCGGAATGTTGATGAAGTACAACATGATGGGCATAGCATGATGATTGGGTGCAGCTAAGTGATGAGAGCAGCATAGTGATGAAGAGCAGCTCAGTGATTGGGTGCAACACAATGACGGGTGCAACATGATGATGAGGTGCAGTGCAGTGTTGCATGGTGGAGTCACCTTGGAGGATCAGTTGACACAGTATGTCTTCACCTGAGTTCAGATCAGCGACCTCATGTGCCATCTTCTTAGAGAAGATCTCTACTCTTATTTAGATAAGTCAAAATGTTGACTTCTAATGTATATGTACTATCTCTCTCTCTATTGAACTATTGAAGGACATAAGAAGAATTGATCAAGGGTTTCTCCACATTGGGGTTTATCCCTAGCTGGCGCCACATCTTGTGTCCTCTTGTCTTGGCTTGTTTTCTGCGATTTATGTTTATGTTCTATCTGCATTTTACTATCATGCTAAATGCGATTGCTAATCTGGAATTAATATTGAGCTAATATGTAAAATTGAAGTAAATTTTCTTTCAACATAGAACATACCCAAAATTAACATGGTATCAGAGTTGAGGTGAAGACAAAGCCAAGCAAGAGTGAAAGAGCAATCACTGAAAACCGTCGGAAAGGACAAAAAGGCTCGATGGGTTCCTCATCCTTCTTCAAATTCACAAAGGGTGAAGTCGAAGCAGAGAATATTATCCGAGTGGTGCAGCGAAAGCATCTGATGGCCTACCTAAAGATCACTTCATTGGGAAGTCTGAATCTAAGGGTGGAAGGAAAGGTATATGCCTTGCTTGCAATAAGTTCGGACATTATGCGAAGGAGTGTCTGAATGGTAGGGACACATCACTTGATGATAATAACAATCATTCCAGAGACATATTCAATGATCGTAGGAATGACAGGTAATGCAAGTCATCAAGGAAATGACCGACTCTTCAAAGAATGCAAGGAACTCCAGGTATGAAGAACCAAATGTTGTTTCTGATAAGCTAAAGAAGTATTATCTTATATTGGGCCTCTTCACTACTCCTCCAGACTCTTTGGAAATCTGGCTTATTGATAGTAGTGCTTCAAGGCACTTCATCAGATAGAAGGAAGCTCTCTCTAATTTGATAGAGAAGGAGACAATTGTGGAGATTTTTCTTGGAGACGATGCCACCCATCCCGGAAAGGGTGTAGGGAATGTTACCGCTCAATTGAATGAGGGTAACACAATTCATTTAAAAGAAGATCTTTATGTACCTGATCTCAAGAAGAACCTAGCGTCCATTTCGCAATGGAAGTCAAAAGTTTCAAGGTGACATTCATCAATGGAAAGGTACGTGTTTGAAAATAGAATTTTCAAGATGCGAAAACAGAATTTTCAAGATGCTTTTACTCATGGGTTTAGGGATTGGCAATTTGTATCAAGTTACAGGAAGTCCATTGGGGACCATGTTGTGTGACACATCTCTTCAATGGCACTGGAGGTTTGCCCATCTTCATTATAAGGCCCTACCCGATGTGAGTCAGATGGTAAGAGGGATGCTTGAATTCAAGAAGAGCATGTAGGTACATTCCGAGATGTACCGAAGGAAATATTACAAGGGGACCATTCCCCTCATGTAATAACAAGACCTCAAATGTGGAACAACCTAAGGGGTTTGAGATTAATGGTTGGGAATCTCAAGTATGCAGGTGGAAGAAAGCTCTCTATGTTTTACAGCAAACACCCCAAGCTTGACATGAGAAGATTGATAACTAGCTGATGAAGTTGAGATTCACTAGGAGTGAAGCCGATCCAAACTAGTGCTTGAAGGTTGTGGATGATAGACCTCTTATACTGGCACCTTATGAGGACGACCTCTTTCTCACAGGTGCAGACCCTCTCATTTGCAAAAGTAAGAGGGAGTTGGATTTTGGATTTGCAATGGTGAACTACAAGCACGTGACTACCTCGATGGAGCTTAACTTTCAAAATTTATGTGGTAGTGATGTCGGCCCTGATTTTGGAAATGCCTCTGAGTTTCATAAACTCATTCGCATTGATGTTCTTGGTGAACTTCCTTCCGAATATATGTTTTGCAGTTAGCATGTTTGGCTCATATATAGTTGAGCCTCATTGGATTGGCACAAAGAATCATTTGAGATATCTTCAGGGCACAATCTCTCATAGATTGAGATACACTGCTGGAAATGTGAAGCTGCATGATTATCGTGATGTTGATTAGGCAGGCAATGTGGAGGATTGCAAGAACACTTCTAGGTGTTGGTTCTCTTTGGGTTCTGCTTTGATATCCTGGATGAGCAGGAAGCAGAAGTCAGTTGCTTTGAGCACCGCTGAGGCCGAATACATAGCGGCGAGTATAGCCTCGTGTGAATTTGTCTAGTTGTGGAAGCTCTTCAGTGAGTTGTTTGGACACGTGTTGGATACCATCGTGATCTTCTGTGACAACCAAAGGGGGATTTGATTGTTGAGGAATCCCATGTTCTTTGATCGCTCCAAGCATATAGATATCAGGTACCACTTTATCTGGGAAATGGTACATCGAGGAACAAGAAGGCTCCATCGCATTGGGACTGATGTGCAGGTCGCCGATATTTTATCGAAGCCCCTAAGAAAGGTCAAATTCTTGACTTTCTAAAAACGACTAGGAGTTGTGGAGAGACTCTCCTAAGGGTCCTGTATGATATGGGCATTGAGCTCTAGGAGCTTCGAGGGGCTTGAGGTTACATCTTGGAGCGATGAGCAACCATAGTGTGAGTGGTTCAGCCTTCCCCTAGTGATTTTCTATGTACGCAAGATGAGTGGTTCATCCTTCTCCTGTCGAGACATAGTCATAGGGTGAGTGGTTCAGCCTTCCCCTAATGATTTGTGGTGTACAGGGTGAGTGGTTAAACCTTCCCCTGGGATACCCTTGGCGACATGTAAGTAGGATGAGTGGTTCATCCTTCTCCTGCTAAGATATCCTACCCATGCAGTCTGGGACTCATGGGAAGTACCTCTCATCTGGCCAATGAGTAGGGAAATGAGGATAGGGACCATAGTAGAAATGATGTACGCATCGTGTTATTACCGTACTCCCTATGCTAGGATGATATTGATCTGGGACCAATAGGAACTGACTTCGAGTCAGTGAGAGTGGTATGAGACACTCTCTTTTATATGGGACTGACTTCGGGTCAGTCGAGGATGGTATGATACATTCTCGATCACTTCTTCTTCTTAGTTCAGCAGAGCAGAGCAGTGCAGGGCAATGATGGCAGAGATAGTACAGCCTGGAAAATGGATTAGCATATGGAGTTCTCCCTAGTTGAGAGGGAGTGTTAAAAGTGTTAAAATTGGCAACTAGGGCCAAACTCCATATGGGTCATCTTATTTATGGCAGTGATATTTTTCTTGGATTCCTCGCATCGAGAGGTGTAGGATTGATCTAAAGATCATCTGATTCCGACATGTATTCTTGGAGACATGAATTTATTTGTGTTATGGAACAATTCATCAAGGTCGGCTAGCAACCAAATTGCCCTCACTTGTGCTCAACATTTTAATATAAAAAGAGGTGGCTTACTATTCATTTGGACACACACTCTTCTTGTGATCTCTTCCTCTCCACTTGTGCTTTGGATTTTGGTGGGAGTTGAGATCCTAAGAATATAAGCTGCCCTAAGAGGAGTTGCCCTAGAAGCTGCCATGGGAAACAAGGATCTATGCTGCCCTAAAGAAGATGCCCTAGCCCCTAACAATGGCATGGAAATAAAGGCTTAACGCAATCATGAAGATGGGATTCTAATGTTGTTCTAGCGTTGCCCTAATGAAGCCCTAGTGTTGCCCTCATAAAGAAGCCTTAACGTTGCCCTAATAGGAAGACCTAGCCGCAGTCAAGTAGAAGGTTTATATGCCCAGCAAGCCGCAGTCCTAATGGGAGGACTACAGTCTTACCCTAGCTGCAGGAAAATCACAAGATTTGGCTGCAATCCTAGGGGATCTCTAGACCTACAATACGATGCATGAATGATTCCTAATCTGCGGTCTCAATTCTGCCCTAGCCGCAGTAAAAAGAGAAGGTTACAGTCACCAAAATAGAGGACTATAGCAGTTGCCCATTTGTGATTCTAACCGCAATCAAAGGAGGGCTAGTCTTAGCCCTCAAGGAGGTCATCATGGCTGCAGTTGGAGACGACCCTATCAGCCAAACGATGAAGGAGACGTTGTAAGGAAAGTCAACTATCATATCACATTCTGGAGGATATGTCCTTATGCCACTTTGTTGTAGGTGTCAGCATGGCTCATTTAGGAGTGTTGAAGAAGGGTGGTAGTAGCCTTGGGAGGGATGTTGCCACTGATGTGTGAAGGTTGGTAGGACTTCATTGATGCCCTAACCAGTCCATGACCACATTGTGAAGGTTGTCTGAATTGTTGTTTGAGTCCAATGATGAAGCAAACAACAGCATGATATGATATGATGTGACAACATTGTAACAAGGCGTAGCATGATGATGAATGTTGCAGCTTGATGATGAATGTTGCAGCATGTTGATGGGCATAGTGATGAAGTGTATCATAGCATGATGATTGCAGCACAAATGTAACAAAGTGCAACACAGTGATGATGAATGTTGCAATGAGGTGTAGCAGTATGATGTATTGCAGCGGCAGAATTGTGATATACTGCAGTATGCATTGAGTGCATAAAGGGTACAACATAGTGCAGCATGAAGGATGCAGCAGAATGTTGATGAAGTACAGCATGATGATTGGGTGCAGCTCAGTGATGAAGAGCAACTCAATCAATGGGTACAACACAGTGACGGGTGCAGCGTGATGATGAGATGCAGTACAATGCTACATGGTGATGGAGTCACCTTGGAGGATCAGTGGAAGGGGTATGCCTTCCCGTGAGTTCAGATCAGCTACCTCATGTGCCATCTTCTTAGAGAAGATCTTTGCTCTTATTTAGATAAGTCAAAATGTTGACTTATGATGTATATGTACTATCTCTCTCTCTGCTGAACTATTGAAGAACATAAGAAGAATTGATCATGGGTTTCCCCACATTGGGGTTTGTCCCTAGCTGGCACCACATCTTGTGTCCTCTTCTCTTGGCTTGTTTTCTGCAATGTATGTTTATGTTCTATCTACATTTTACTATCATGCTAAATGTAATTGCTAATCTGGAATTGATATTGAGCTAATATGGAAAATTGAAGTAAATTTTCTCTCAGCATAGAACATACCTAAAATTAACACCTTGTTTGTTATATAAAAGGGGAGAGTCTATTTTGTATTTCATGTAATAAAAAACACACCTTGTTTGTTATATAAAAGGGGAGAGTGTATTTTGTATTTCATGTATTCAAGCTCACTGGAACAAGCCATCTACAATAGATACACAATAAAATATTTGATTATATTTGATTTCTATTGAAAATTAAATTAGAGAGTTTGAACACTTAAACTTGCCATTCAACTTAGTTTGAATTCATCTATATTTCGTGCTATATCTAAATATATATATATATATATTCTAAACTTGATATACTTCTACTCAGAATAATAGAAAGAATATTTTCATAATAGGTATTTTTTTTCGAAAAAGTAATCTAAGCATATTTAAACATAATGAACACCCAAAATCCTAAAATCCTAGGGGCCACAACATAGTAGTGTTGTCTATTATCACAATGGTTGATTGGTTGAAGGGTTAGCATGCTTGCTTGCTCGACCTTCCCATACTCCTCCCTAGGGGACATGGGTTGTGTGTGATGTGGAGCAAGAAAGCATATCAATCTAAACATACCATTTGATGTATATGTCAAATCGTTAATTGAGTGGTACTACCCTCCCTAGGGCACATGGGTTGTGTGTGTGATGTGGAGCAAAAAAACATATTAATCTAAACATACCATTTCATGTATATGTCAAACCACTAACTGAGTGGTACTACTCGAGAACCATGCTAGGAGGAGAAAATATCTAGCAAACAAATAATAATAACATTATTTTGTTGGAAAACATCACGACTCACCCATTCGCCATGCTAGAAGGAGAAAATATCTAGCAAACAAATAATAATAACACTATTTTGTTGGAAAATATCATGACTCACCCATTCTCTGCACTACATCTGCCTTGCCTAAGGTATCTTCTCCACTCAACCCTCCCAGAGACAACAATTGTAGTCACTCAATGTACAAAGTAATATATATGATATTAGAAATAAATCACGAAAGCTTAAATAACAAAACAAATAACCAGAGTGATGAATTAATCATACACAAACCTACCATCCCTTGTCTAATATTATAGTAGTGCCAATCATGAACGATAAGCCATGCCATGACTTTTGTTGGTTGTACAATTGTAGTTGTTCACTACATAAATAAAATCAATATAGTTGATTATGGAGCAAGAAAGCATATCAATCTAAACATACCATTTGATGTATATGTCAAACTGCTAATTGAGTAGGTATTACTTAAGAACCATGCTAGAAGGAGAAAATAATAAATATCTAGCAAACGAATAATAATAACACTATTTTGTTGGAAAACAACATGACTCACCTATTTTCTGCAATGCATCTACCTTGCCTAAGGTATCTTCTCCACTCAACCCTCCCAAAGACATCAATTTTGTAGTCACTCATTGTACGAAGTAATATATATGATATTAGAAATAAATCACGAGTACTTAAATAACGAAACAAATATATTGAGCAATGAATTGATCATCCACAAACCTGCCCTCCCTTGGCTAATATTATAGCAGTGGCAGTCATGAACGATAAGCCATGCCATGACTTTTGTTGGTTGTACAATTGTAGTTGTTCACTATATAAATAAAATCAACATAGCTGATTATGAGAGCATAGATAAAACATATAAAAAATTGAATAGAGAGCATAGATAAAACATATAATAAATTGAATAGCAAACAAATTAGCAAAAGATACTTTTAAGTGCATTGCATATAGGTATGTTAACTCACCTTCATTTCTAAAAAACAGCTTCCATTTTCTTTGCTTGCTTCCTTGATTTCCTTTTCCACACTCAAAAAAGGAAACCAAGACCAAACTACAAAAAAAGAGAAAATAAATAAATAAACGAGTACAACAAAAAGCATGGCCATGATCAAACTCGACAAAACAAAGCATGCATACAGGAACAAAGAAAAAATTGCAAACAACCCCTTTGCGCATCATCTCTCCTGAATGTGCTTTCCACTGGAAATAATGCAGGTTGAATAAGGTTAAAATACACAATTAATAATAGTAAACATACTTCAAAACCAATAATTATTCAAAATAGGAAACCCACCTCGCCTAGAGTTTGTTTTATAATGATGGACATTATCTTTTGCATTCCACTTGCTCGTATTCATTAAAACAAACCACCTACAACAGATACAAAATAAGATATTAGAATCATTATATAAGTTAAACTACAGAGTTGAATGCAATAAATAATTGTAATAAAAAACACCTTTTTTGAGATTGTTATATATAAGGGGAGAGTCTATTTTGTATTTCACATATTCATGCTCTCTGGAACAAGCCATCTCAGCCATCTCCACTTACGGCAGATACAAAATAAGATATCAGAATCATTCTACAGGTTATACTAAAGAATGAATGCAATAATTAATCATAATAAAAAAACACACCTTTCTTTTCTTACACACCTTTCTTTGAGATTGTTATATAAAAGGGAAGTGTCCATTGTGTATCACATATTCATGCTCTATAGAACAAGCCATCTCCACCTACAATAGATAAAAATAAAAAATAAAAAATAAAAATAAAAAATAAAAATAAAAGATATTATAATCATTCTATAAGTTATACTAAAGAGTTGATTGCAATAATTAATTGTAATAAAAAACACATCTTTATTTTCTTACACACCTTTCTTTGAAATTGTTATATAAAAGGGGAGAGTCCATTTTGTATCACATATCATGCTCTCTAGAACAGCCATCTCCGCCTACAGCATATCTCATCCATCTCCACCTACAGCAGATACAAAATAAAATATTAGAATCATTCTATAAGTTATACTAGAGAGTTGAATGCGATACTTAATCGTAATAAAAAACTTGCTTTTTTTTTCTTACACACCTTTCTTTGAAATTGTTATATAAAAGGGGAGAATCCATTGTGTATCACATATTCATGCTCTCTAGAACAAGCCATCTCACACACCTTTCTTTGAAATTGTTATATAAAAGGGGAGAGTCCATTTTGTATCACATATTCATGCTCTCTAGAACAAGCCATCTCCACCTACAGCACATCTTAGCCATCTCCACCTACAGATGGTACAAAATAAGATATTAGAATCATTCTATAAGTTATACTAGAGAGTTGAATGCGATAATTAATTGTAATAAAAAACACGCCTTTTTTTTCTTACACAACTTTCTTTGAGATTGTTATATAAAAGGGGAGAGTCCATCTTGTATCACATATTCATGCTCTCTAGAACAAGCCATCTCAGCTATCTCCACCTACAGCAATACAAAATAAGATCTTAGAATCATTCTATAAGTTATATTAGAGATTTGAATGCGATAACACACCTTTCTTTTCTTACATGTTTCTTTGAGATTGTTATATGAAAGGGGAGTCCATTTTATAACATATATTCATGCTCTCTAGAACAAGCCATATCCAATAGATGCACAATAAAATATTTTGATTAGATACACAATAAAATATTAGATTCTAATAAAAGTTGAAGTAAATGTTGATTTCGGGTAGCATTGGATGTGCTCTAGCCATGAAAATTAGTGGAGAGGCTAAAGCACATGAGATCTCCAAGACCTAGAAATGTTTTGAGCAGATTCTAACCGGTTTGGAAGATATTAAAATAATTAATATTTTTAATGGAGTTCCTAATTCTAAACTTAGGAAAAATAAAATATTGATGGGCTTTAATATAAAACTGGATTAGAAGGTTTCAAAAGTCATGAATCAAGCCAAATCTAATCTTCGCCATTAATCAGAGATTTAATCTCAGTCGTTGAAGGACCAACAAGAAAACTATAAGAAGAGGCTTGAGGGTCAGTTGGAGAACATACTAAGGGAGACCAGTCAGTTCGATTTCTGGAGCGTGGTTAGTTGAGAAATTCCAACTAGTGGTCTGGAGAGTATCAGGAGGCAAAAAGTATGAAACAGAGAGTCGGGAACAGCACCAAGGGAATAGCTGAGAGGTTGGAGAGGCAGACGCAGAGTCTCTCAGGCAGACTCAGAGGCTGCAAACTGCGCAATCACTGGAGGGCCTGCGTGGGTGACGCAGAGAGACCCAATGCTGACGCAAAGAGGTAGGCGTTGACACAAAGGATCTAGGAGCTACACAAAAGTCAGTCAGGCTGACACTGATACTGGGGGAAGTGCTGAAGAAAATTTTCTCTCTGTTGGGTAATCCAGTTTGGCACCCAGTTGTACTGAAGAATTGTTGAATAATAAAATCCTCCCTTGCTACACCAATTTTCCCACATTGGGCTTTTCCGGGGACTGATTGTCCAAAATATTTGTGTCAATGTGTTAAATCTTGTGCATGTGTTTGTTTCTGTATTATGATGTGATATCTGCGACATAATTTATTTTAATGTTTACTAAAGGATTTTCATAAATAACTTATTAGGAAATAAGTAGGCAAAATAAATCAGTCGTTGCAATGATAGAATTTTCACATGGTATCAAAGCAAGTAATCAGAGACAAGAAGGGAAAATCAATTATGGGTCAAGACCATGATGCAGTGGCATCTACGTGAGGAGACTCGCACAGATTTTCAGAAAATTGCAGAAGAGAAAGTGATTTTGATTTCTCTATGTTGGCTTCTAGGCTGGAAGAAGAAGTGACTTGTTTGACTAACTCTGCATCATCAGAGGTATGGTATATAGACAATGGGGCCTCTTGGCATAGGATGGGAATCCGAGAATGTTTCTCAGATTATCGGGAGAAGAAGATGAACTTTCAGATCACCATGGGGAACAAGGCAAAATGTACTCTAGTAGGGAGGGGTACCATAGTTTTCCAAATAGAAACGGGAGAGCAGTTTCATGCTACCAATGTGCTGCATGTACCAGGATTGGGGATGAACTTACTTTCCATGTCGCAACTTCAAGGCAAAGGCTATGACGTTTTCTTCATGAAGGAGAAAGTTTACGTCAAACACCCGAGCTAGAAAAAGAAAGTGCAGATCGGGATCAAAAGTAATAGGTTGTACAGACAACAACTAGAATCACCAATGGCACTAATAGGCAATCATGGAGACAAGGATTTGAATGAACTATGGCACAAAAAAATGGGACATTTGCGCCATGGGGCTCTGAGAATTCTAAGGAGCACTGTAACAGGAGTTCCGGATGTTAGTACGGAACGAGATGATGTATGCAGAGGATGTACTTAGGAAAGTATGCAGAGGATGTACTTAGGAAAGTATGCCAAGGCAGCATTTCCTAGAAGTAAAAACAGGGCCAAGAGTGTACTAGGATTGATACACTCAGATATCTGCAGACCCATGTCCACTAAATCTCTTAGTGATTTCGAGTACTTCCTTACCTTCGTTGATGAACACTCAAGGAAAACTTGGATTTATTTTCTGAAAACCAAGGACGAGGTTTTTGTCGAGTCAAAGAGTTCAAGGCTCTGGTGGAGAATCTAACTGGGAAGAAACTAAAAGTTTTGCGCTCAGATAATGGTGGAGAGTATGTCGAGAAGGACTTCACTAATTTTTGCACTAAAGAGGGCATCAGAAGAGAGTGGACAGCTTCTTACAATTCGAAGCAGAATGGAGTAGCAAAGAGAAAGAATAGGACTATTGTAGAAGCAGCTAGGGCCATGATGTATAATTAGGAGATGCCAAAATTCTTGTGGACAGAAGCATGCAACACAGCAATCTATGTTCAGAATAGAAACCCTCATCGGACATTAGGAAAGATTACTCTAGAGAAAGTCTTCACAGGGAAGACGCCTAAAGTTAGTCATTTCAAGATATTTGGGAGCTTAGCATATTTTCACATACTCGAAGAAAAGAGGAAGAAGCTGGATCAAACTGCAGAGAAAAGATATCTAGTGGGATATAGCGAAAACGCTAAGGCATACAAAATCTATCTTCCAGGGAGCAAGAAGTTAGTAGTTCGACGAGATGTGAAGTTCATGGAAGACAGGGCTTTCAAAAAATCTCGAGAAACACCATCCAAGGAGCAATCAAAAGAAGAACTGTTGGTCAAACCTCTTCAACCAGTGGAAGAAAAGAATTCTTCCTCGGGTCAGGAAGAATCACAAGATGAGGGGGAGCTAACAGAAGCACCTGGTGGCAGAGGAAGAACGAGCAAGGAACTTCGGCAGATTCTATGAGACGCAGAGGAATTCATCGGTGCGCCAAGGAACAATAAGAGGGAGTGAAAACAGTGAGATAGATATCAAGCATTAGTAGCTCAAGATGGGAAGCCTACCAGTTTTCAGGAGGCAGCTCAACATCAGGTTTGGTGAGATGCGATGGTAGGGGAGTACAACTCCATAATGGTGAATGATGTCTAGGAGGTAGTGCCAAGGCCTCAAGACAAATCAATGGTAGGTTCGAGATGGATCTACAAAATTAAATATGCTGCAAATGATAGTGTTGAGAAATACAAAGCCAGGTTTGTGGCTAGGGGTATGCTCAGAAGGAATGAATTGACTATGAAGAGATCTTCGCCCCAAAAGCCAAGTGTACATCTATTAGAACCATGATATCTCTTGCAACACAGATGGGGTGGGAGATTCATCAGATGGATGTCAAAACCTCTTGCAGCACAGATGGGGTGGTAGATTCATCAGATGGATGTCAAAATAGCATTTCTGAATGGTATGATAGAAGAAGAGGTATACATTGAACAACTAGAGGGCTTTGAGACATTGAAGAAAGCCTTGTATGGGCTGAAATAGACACCTAAAGCGTGTTATGGTCGAACCGATGGCTACTTGCAGAAAATGGGATTTGTCAAGAGTGACACAGATCCAAATCTCTACTATCTAGTTGTAGAGAATGAACCACTAATCTTGGTATTATATGTGGATGATCTCTTCTTGACAAGATCATCCAGGCTCATAGGGGACCGCAAGAAGAATCTAGCCACAGAGTTCGACATGAAGGATTTGGGACGAACGCATTATTTCCTGGGGTTGGAAGTTTGGCAGCAAAAGGGGGAGATCTTCCTTGGGCAAGGGAGATATGCTACAAAAATCCTAAAGAGATTCAAGATGGAGGATAGTAGACCCATGGCTACTCCAATGATAACCAACTAGAAGAAAATTGATGCATCAGAAGACAAAGATGTTGATCCCAAATTATACAAGCAGCTCATAGGGTCCCTGATGTATCTGGTCAATACCAGACCAGACATTTGCTACGCTGTCAATACCCTTAGTCAGTTCATGGTGGAGTCGAAGAGGGCACCTTGGGCCGTAGCCAAACATGTTCTCAGGTATTTCCAGGGAACAGCGAATTATGGACTCTTGTACACCAGGGGTAAGGATATCAGATTGAGTGGGTTTACTAATGCAGATTGGGCAGGAAGTTCAGTGGATCGGAAAAGTACCTCTGGGTATTGTTTCAACATTGGATCAGGAATGACCTCCTCGTGCAGTAGGAAACAAAAATTTGTGGCTCTGAGCGTAGCTGAGGCAGAATATATGGTCACAAGAATAGCTTCGTGCGAGGCCATATGGCTTAGAAAACAATTGGTGAACCTATTTAAAAGAAAGATGGAGGTGACCAAAATCATGTGTGATAATTAGAGTTGCATCAAGCTCTCTGAAAATCCAGTGTTTCACAATCGATCAAAACATATTGATATCCAGTGTCACTTTGTTAGAGATTGTGTCCAACAAGGAGCTACACAATTGAGCTACACTCCTACAGGAGAACAGGTGGCATACATCCTTACCAAGGCCCTTGGAAGAACCAAGTTTAAGATGGGGATGACAAAGAATCCATTTCAGTAGCAAAAATGGGTATGATGTTGCAGTGCAGTAGCAGTTAGCAGTAGCACGATGCAACATGATGAGGAGTTTTGTAAATGCAGTGTTGGGAAGGACCAGCAGCAGCACGGATGCAGAGGGAGTTGCAGTGCAGATGCAATGTTGGGAAGATGGCCTAGCAGCGTCGCAGATGCAAAGGGAGTTGCAGTACATATGTAGCAGTGGTAGTGATAAAGCCATGGGCAGCAGTACAGGATGCAGCAATATAGAGGATGTTGGGCGAGGAGACCTAGCATCAGCACAGGGACTCTGGCTGGATAATCAGGGTGATGCTCAGTGTGGAGTATTACTAGAGCAAAGTCCTTGCTAATAGGGAGTGTTGATTTCGGTTAGCATTGGATGTGCTCTAGCCATGAAGATTGGTGGAGAGGCTAAAGCACATGAGATCTCCAAGACCCAAAAATGGTTTGGGGAGATTCTAACGATTTGGGAGATATTAAAATAATTACTAATTTTAATGGAGTTCCTAAGTCTAAACTTAGGAAAAATAAAATATTAATGGGTATTAATATAACACTGGGTTAAAAGGTTCCAAAAGTCATGGATCAAGCCAAATCTAATCTTAGCTGTTGATTAAAGATTTAATCTCGGTCGCTGAAGGACGACAGGAAAAGTATAAGAATAGGCTTGAGGGTCAATTAGAGAACACACTGAGGGAGACCAATCAGTTCGATTTCTGGAGCAGGGTTAGTTGAGAAATTCGAACTAATGGTCTGAAGAGCAGCAGGAGGCAACAATGACAGAACAGAGAGTCGGGAACAGCGCAGAGGTTGGAGAGGTAGACGCAAAGCCTCTCAGGCAGACACAGAGGCTGCAGACTGCGCAGTCACTAGAGGGCCTGCGTGGGTGACACAAAGAGGCCCAATGTTGACGCAGAAGATCTGGGAGCTACACAGAGGTCAACCAGGCTGACGCTGAGACTGGGGGAAGTGCTGAAGAATTTTCTCTTTGTTGGGTAAGCCAGTTTGGCACCCAGTTGTACTGAAGAATAACTGAATAATAAAATCCTCCCTTACTACATTGGTTTTCCCACATTGGGGTTTTCCGGGAACTGATTGTCCAAAATATTTGTGTTGATGTGTTAAATTGTGTGCACATGTTTGTTTCTATATTATGTTGTGATATCTGCAGCATAATTTATTTTAATGTTTACTGAAGGATTTTCATAAATAACTTATCGGGAAATAAGTAGGCAAAATAAATCAGTCGTTGCAGTGATAGAATTTTCACACTAGAGAGTTTAAAGGCATGAACTTGTTATGAAACTTAGTTTGAGTCCATTTATATTCCATGCTATATCTCAACAAAATATAAATCCATCCCATCTCCAATAGATACACAATAAAATATTAGATTTCTAATAAAAGTTAAACTAGAGAGTTTGAAACTTTGAAGGCATGAACTTGTTATGAAACTTAGTTTGAGTCCATTTATATTCCATGCTATATCTGAAAAAAAAAATATAAATTTTCTAAACTCGTAGTACTTCTGGTAGGAATAATAAAAGTATTGTTTTCATAAGAGGTATATTGTTTTCATAAGAGGTATTTTTTTTAGAAAATGAATCTAAGCATATCTAAACATATTGAACACTGAAAATCCTAGAGTCCACAAGGTGATAGTGTTGTATGTTAGCACAACAGTTGATTGGTTAAAGGGTCAGCATGTTTGCTTGCTCAACTTTACCCACCTCCTCTATAGGGCGCACATTGTGTGGGAGTGTGTGTATAATGTGCAACGACAAAACATAACATGTTCAACTTTACCCACCTCCTCTATAGGGCACACACTGCGTGGGAGTGTGTGATGTGGAGCAAGAAAACATACAAATTTATAGATACCATTTGATGTATATGTCAAACAACTAATTGAGTATTATGTGGGAGTGTGGGAGTGTGTGTGAGATGTGGAGCAAGAAAACATAACATGCTCAACTTTATCCACCTCCTCTATAGGGCACACAATGTGTGGGAGTATGTGTGTGATGTGGAGCAAGAAAACATACAAATTTAGGGTTACCATTTGATGTATATGTCAAACAATTAATTGAGTAGTACTACCCAAGAACTATACTAAAAGGAGAAATAGTTATGCAAACAAATAATAATAATCATACTTTGTTGAAAAACCGCATGACTCACCCATTCTTTATGTTGCATTTGTATTGCCTGAGGTATCTTCTCCACTCGACCATCCCAAACTACAACTATTGTCACTCGCTAAACAAAGTAATATTATATATAAGATCACGTATAAACCACAAGAGAAATTGAATAACAAATATACAAGCCAATAAATTTATCATACACATACCTGCTTGCCCTTGACCCATTAAGGGATCATACTACCCCGAAGCCATAAACATGAGACCACATATAACACATATAATAGATTGAATAGAAAGCAAATGGAGTCACATACCTTCCACATCCTCTTCTCTAGGGTGTGTTTCCTTCATTTCCTTTTCCACACCCAACAAAGCAAACCATGACCAAACTACAAAAAAACTACAAAAAAACATGAGGAAAAAACCAAAACAACAAAAAAATAGTACAACACACCCAACAAACAAAACCAAGACCAAACTACAAAATACGAAAAAAAAAATATAAAAAAAAAAAAATAAGGAAAAAGAATACAACAGAAAGCATGGCCATGCTCTAACTCAACAAAACAAAACATGTAGACAAAAATAAAGAAAAAATTGCAAACATCCTCTCTCTTCATCATCCCTCTTGCAATGTGCTCTCCTTCACTGAAAGGAAAAAGAAATGGTTTAAAAGGTTAAAATATGCACAGTTAGTAATGTTAAGGATATTTCAAAACCAATAATTAGTCATAATCGGAAACACACCTCTCATGGAGTTTTTTATAACGATGGGCATTCTCTTGTCTTTCACTTGGTCATGCTCATCAAAACAAGCCATCTTCACTGAAAGGAAAAAAAATGGTTTAAAAGGTTAAAATATGCACAGTTAGTAATGTTAAGGATATTTCAAAACCAATAATTATTCATAATCGGAAACACACCTCTCATGGAGTTTTTTATAACGATGGGCATTCTCTTGTCTTTGACTTGATCATGCTCATCAAAACAAGCCATCTATAACAGATAAAAATAAGATATTGGAATCGTTATATAGGTTAAACACAATAATTAATGATATAGAATAATCATAATAAGAAACACACATTTGTTTGAAATTATTATATAAAAGAGAAAAATCCATTTTGTATTTCACATATTCATGCTCTCTCGAACAAGCCATCTACATGCTCTCTGGAACAAGCCATCTACAATAGATACACAATAAAATATTAGATTTCTAATAAAAAATAATCATAATAAGAAACACACATTTCTTTGAAATTATTATATAAAAGGGAAGAGTCCATTTTGTATTTCACATATTCATGCTCTCTCGAACAAGCCATCTACATGTTCTTTGGAACAAGCCATCTACAATAGATAAACAATAAAATATTACATTTCTAATCAAAGTTAAACCAGAGAGTTTAAACGCAGGAACTTGTTATGCAACTTAGTCCTTGTTATGCAACTTAGTTTCATTCGATTTATATTCCATGCTATATAACCAAAAAAAAAATTATAAACTAGATGTACTTCTACTAGGAATAATAGAAAATTTGTTTTCATAAGAGGTGATTTTTTTCGAAAAAAAAAGAATCTAGGCATATATAAACATATTGAACACCCAAAATCCTACGATTCACAATGCAATAGTGTTGACACTATTGTATCTTATCAGGTTGGTTGATTAGTTGAAGGGTCAACAGGGCATGTTGTGTGGGGGTGTGTGTGCAATATGGAGCAAAAAACACACATTTAAAGAAACAATTTGATGTATATGTCAAACCACTCGTTGGGTAGTACTACCCTAGAACCATGATAGAAGGACAAATAGTCATGCAAACAAAGAATAATAATGCTATTATGCTATAAAACTACATGACTCACCCATACTTTATGTTGCATCTGTATTGCATAAGGTATCTTCTCCAATTTATCATCCAAAACACAACTATAGTCACCCACTGCACAAAGTAATATTGTATATTAGATCATGAATAAACCACGAGAGAAATTAAATAACAAATATACAAAGCAATAAATTAATCATACACATACTTGCCATTGACCCATTAACAAGATCATAATACCCTGAAAGCATTACAAATCGATAAATTGTTGCACAAACAACAAATATTTCAATGGATTAAAGCACAATATTATTATGTAGGAAAAAAATATGGCTCACCGACTGTTTGCGTTGCATTTGTAAAATGTCTAGGGCATATTCATTTGTGCTACATCCATAGACTATACAACTATAGTCACTTAGTACACAAAGTAGATCAATATAGATGAGTATAAGGCCACATACAAAACATATAATAAATTAAATAGCAAGCAAATGAAGTCACGAATTAGAAGAAAATAATTTTGAGTGAAGTGCATTGCTTATAATTAAGGTGATTCACCTTCATTTATGAATGATTACTTCCATCTCATCCCTTTCATTTTCTCTCCCTGTTGCCTTCCTTTCCTTTTGCACGCCTAAAGGACAAAACAAAAACCAAACTAAAAAAATGCAAAACAAAGAAAAATGAGCACAACACAAAACATTGCCATGCTCAAATTCAACAAAAACAAAACATGTAAACAACAACAAACAAAAAATTGCAAACTCCCCCTTTACACATTATCTCTACTGCAATGTCCTCTCCTCTGCTGAAAGGAAAAAAAGTGGGGTGCATCAAATTAAAATGCAGAGAGAGATAGTAACGGTAAGCATATTTCAAAACCAATAATTTTTCATAACAAGAAATATGGAAACATACATCCTCTAGAGTCTGTTTTCTAATGATAAACACTCCATTTTGTATTCCACTTATTCGTGCTCACGAAAACAAGCTATCTATAGCAGATACATAATAAGTTATTAGAATCATTATACAAGTTAAACTAGATAGTTGAATGCAATAATAAATCATAATATGAAACATACGTGTTTGAGTTTTGTTTTATAGAAGGAAATAATCCATTATGTATTTCACATTTCATGCTCACTAGAATCATTATGAATTTCACGTATTCATGCACACTAGAATCAATCATATATAATAGATACAAAATAAAATATTAGAAATTTAATAAAAGTTAAACTAAAGAGTTAAGGCATGCACTTATCATCCAACTTAATTCCAATCCATTTATATTCCCTGCTATATCTCAAAATATATAAATTTTCTAAACTAGATGTAGTTCTACTAGGAAAAATGGAGTTAATGTCATCATAAGAGAAATAATTATTTTTGTAAGAGGTATCTAAGCATATTTAGACATATTCAACACCCAAAATCCTAGGGGCCATCGGGCAGTAGTGTTGTCTATTAGCGCAATGGTTGATTGGTTGAAGGGTCAATATGCTTGCTTGCTCGACCTTACGATCCTCCTCCTATAGGACATTGTGTTGTTAAATTATGCAACTAGGGTCAAATTCCACTTTGGATAGCTCATTTGATGGAGATAATTATTGCATTAAATTTCTCTTTTCGAGAGGACCAAAATCGGCCTAAAGATCACTCAAATCGCAGAAGGAGAAGTGTGTTCAAATTAAAGCCCGCACATGCAAATTGTCAAGGTCAACTTCAACATCATGTAGACTCATGAAACCCAAACGACATGTCTATTCACCCTCATCAATTCATATAAATACAAGAGACCTTCATCCTCATTTGGCATCATCTCAACACACACAATCTTCTCTCCTCTTATTGGTTCGTACAACTTAGTGGGCATATCTTTTCTCTCACCCATGTGGCAAGAAGGATGAATTTTAGCACAAATTACAGGGACGAAAATTTCATACCTTTGTTGTAGGTTTGATAAGCATTGACTAGGCACTTTGACCAACAGTTTGATTACAATTTTTGGATTAAAAATTTGGTTTTGGAAGGCCGCATTGGTTGGCACAAGAACTGAGGAATTCTAGGCACATTGATCGAGGTTGACCACAGACTTTAAGTTCAGAAATTGACCGAGTTTGAACGTTGATTTAGTGATTGTTTTGGCTGACTTTGACCCTCATTCAAGGCCGCATTTGACTACCTTTGACCGAACTGTTGAAGAGTTGCTTTGACCATGGAAAGTTGACTAGTTGAGGCACATACTATTGTTGTTCATTGTTGTTGACTAGGACAGATTTACACTTGAGTCGACTTTTGTTGACTCTCTCTCTTTTGTCTCTGATTTGGATAGCTGATTTGGATGGTTGAATGGATATTGGATATTGAAATTGATATTGGATGATGTACTCTCTCTCTCTGTTGAACATTTGAAGATAATCTTATAGGAAGAAGTTTTGCAAGGGTTTTCCCCATAGTGGGTTTTGCCCTGGTCATTGACCAAATTTTGGCGTCTCTTGTCTCTTGGTTGTTTTTCATTGTGTATTTGTTTAATTATTCTATCTACTATTGCTCTACTGTCATTAGATAATTTGAAGAAGTGAAATTGTTTAATTGGATGCTATTGGATATTGTTGAAGTGATAGTTGCAGCATAGAACAAATAAATTTGATGAAAAATTAACATGGTATCATAGTTGAGGCGAAGACAAGCCCAAAAGACATATAGAAAATAGTGTAAGTGTCCTAAGTCTGTCATTTCAAATTTCTTTTTAAGGTTGGACTTCACATGGTTTATAAGGTTGGGATCACTATCAGTAAGAATAAGATCAACATAAAGAACAAGGATGATAAGAGAGTTGCCCACTTTCTTGGTGTAGACAGTATTGTCTGAATAACACCTAGAAAAGCCAGATTCTAAAAGAAAGCTATCCATTTTGGCATACCAAGCCCGAGGAGCTTGCTTGAGACCATAAAGAGATTTCTTAAGTCGACATACAAGGCTGGAGTCTGTTTGGATGAAGCCAATGGTTGTTCCATATAGATTTCTTCATGCAAGTCCCCATGCAAGAAGGCAGATTTAACATCCATCTGATGGACTTCCCATTTTAAAGAGGCAGCAAGGGAAAGAACAAGGCGGATAGAGTTCATTTTGGCAACAGGGGAGAAGGTTTCAGTGTAATCAATGCCTTCAACCTGTGAAAAGCCCTTAGCAACAAGACGAGCTTTATGTTTATCAACTTTCCCATCTGGTCCATACTTGGTTCTGTAAACCCATTTACATCTAACAAGTTTGCGTCCCTTTGGTAAAGGAACAAGATCCCATGTATCATTTGCCAACAATGAATGATATTCTTCATTCATAGCTGCTTCCCAATGTGGATGGCCTGAAGCTTCTGCAAAAGTGTCAGGATCATGATTTACTGGAGCTTGAGCCAGTAAAGAAGAGGCTCTTTCAAACTAAGAACGTGTACGTCGTTGATCTGTAGGATCACCGGCAAGATCACCTGCTGCATCCTGAGTAGTACGGACCCATCTTGGAAGTTGAGGATCCTGAGAAGGTGGGGGAGGATTGTCATCCTCACTTTCATCATCTGAAGAAGAAATGTTTTCAAAAGTAGAAGAGATTGGAAGAGGTGGCACATCCGCCGGACTAGGCTTGCAGGCCGATTTATTTTCATCAAATTTTACATCTCTTCTAATGATAACATTTTTGGACTTAAATGGAATAAGTCTATAACCTTTTACATCTTCAGAATATCCAACAAAATTACATTTCTCACCCTTAAGTTCTAAAGCTTTATGCTTTTCATCTGGAATATGGGCCCATGCTTCCATTCCAAAAATACGAAAGTGACTTACATCTGGTTTAATGGAACTCCAAGCTTCTTCTGGAGTGATATTCTTTAGAACCTTAGTAGGAGTGCGATTTATTATATAATTTGCACAATTAATTGCTTCGCCCAAAAACTAAGACTGAGTCCTTTAGATTGCAGCATACAATTAGCCATTTCCTTTAAGGTGCGATTTTTCCTTTCAGCTACACCATTTTGTTGTGGAGTGTATGGAACAGTATGTTGCATTTGAATTCCATTTTCGGTGCAAAAGTTGATGAATGTGTTTCTAACATATTCTCCACCATTATCAGTTCTTAGCTTAAGAATTTGATGTCCAGATTGTTTTTCAACAAAGGCTTTGAAGGCCAAAAATGTGTTAAATATTTCGCTCTTGAGTTTTAAGAAGTATACCCAAGTGCGTCTGGAGAAATCATCAATGAAAGTTAAGAAATACTTGCAGCCAGAGAATGAAGCAACAGGAAGTGGACCACACAAATCACTGTGAACAAGCTGTAAAGGGTTCGAGGCATGCCAAGAGGCACGTTTTTCAAAACTGTCCCGTGATGTTTTCCGAGTACACATCCGGAACAAACACCATCTCTGCAAGATACCATAGGAAGACCTGTCACCATATTTTCTTTACATAGATGCTGAAGGGAGCGATAGTTTAAGTGACCAAATCGCTCATGCCAGAGTTTGCTCACTTCATCATTATGAGCAACAAATACTGAGGGAAGATTTGATGACCCAAAGTTGTGAAACTTATACAACCTTGTGGAATCATCAGCAATTCCAGTAGCTAGAATCTGTTTAGGATCTCTTAGATCCTTGATTACAACATCATGAGGTGAAAATTCAACAATTTTACCTTCACCTGAATGAGTTATCTGATATACAGATAGAAGGTTGCTGGATAAGGTTGGAACACATAATACATCATTAAACTGACCATTGTCTAGATGAACAGTTCCAGTCCCTACAACATTAAGAGATCTATCATCACCAACATATATTTTTTTGGTGTTACAATCATGTAAAGAAGAAAACATGGCTTTGTTTTTGGCCATGTGATAAGAGGCTCCAGAATCAATGAGCCACTCATGAGAATGAGAAGAAGAAGATACATTTAATGGATAACCAGACTGAGATGATTGACAACGACATGCAGAAAGTGCCATTCCTGAAGATGAAGTTGAAGTTGAAGTAGAAGAATGCTCCACATGGATGTTATGTTTCTTCATTGCGGCTTCCAAGGCTTCCATCTTCTTAAAGCATTCAGATTCTAAGTGGCCATCTCGATTACAAAAGTTACAATGTCTATCAGTCTTCTTCCATTTGTTTTTATTGGTCTTATCATTTTGCTGGAATGATCTTTCATTTTGAGACTGAGTTTGCTTAGGACCCTTGTTTGGTTTAGGACCATTCTTTTTAGGATATGACTTCTTAGGATTCTTTAAATTTGGTTGCTGCTGGGCGGGTAACGCTTTCTTGGAAGAGTTTCCAAGATTAAGAAGACCAAGGTGTAAGAGTTTTTCTTGTTCTCTTATTAAAGAATCACAAAAAGAGTCAAAGGAAGGGGCCTTGTAGTCTTTTCCTTGACAAATGAAAGCTTCCCTTGTAGAATGGAAGGTGGAAACAAATACAGAGTAGGCTGGTCCCAACTTAGTAAGGATGGAATAAATAAGGTTACTATCTTCTTTCTTAACCTTAACACCTTCCAAGAGATATCTAAGGGTCTTGAATTTGGACAAGAAATCTTCAATGCAAGAAAAATTATTAGGATCCAATGTAAGCAACTCATTTTCAAGTTGATGGGCTCTAATTTCATTTTTAATCCCAAAAACTTTAGTGATTTGTTCTAATGCTTCATGAGGAGTTTCAAGTTCTGCAATATGGAATCTAAGATCAGGAGAAATAGACATCCCTATCAAACCACGTGCTTGATCTTGTCTATTTTCCCATTTTGCAACTTTGTCTTCATCTTTTGGTTTCTTCTCTTGGCCCGTGGCTATTCTGTAGAGACCTTTACTTCTAAGTAAATCTTCCATGTATGATGCCCATTGGAAGTAGTTAGTGCTGTCGAGAATGCCTTGGCATGGACTTTCCATTTTTAAAAAAACTGAAGCTGAAGATGCTGAAAGTAAGTGTTCCAATGGATAGATCTCGAAAAATTAGGTTGTTTTAAAAAAACGGCTCTGAAAAAGGCTTCCGGATGAAGAAGTTATGGCTTTTTGAAAAAAAATTGTTGAAGTTGCCGGCAAAGTGCGCGAATGTGCGGGAATGAAAAAAAACGCCCCCACAAAATGAAGATTTGAACCCAAGACCTCTACTCTCTTAAAATAGCTTTGAACCAATTGATCTATACAAAAAATTTGAGAGAGAGAGAGAGAGAGAGAGAGAGAGAGAGAGAGGGGCCTTGGGTTGCGTGCTTGCCATGAGAAAGCTCTTTTTTTCCTACAAAACAAAAACACAAAAACCAACACGAATATGCAAAGAAAAACGAACCTTACGGCTCGAAGTTAGCTTTAGCCGGAAACTAAATATTTTTCTCAATGTTTCTGATTTTCCAAGATCACACTAAGGTGCAGGGAAAAGAGCATACGCATGAGAGAAAAAACTTCTTTTCTGTTTCTAATTTGCCCAGATCGCACAAAGTCGCAGGGCAAAGAGCATACGCAGAAATGAAAGGTATAGATCCGATAATAAAAAAGGCTAAATAAACAGAAACCGAAATAACCAGAAACCGAAATAACAGTAAACTGCAGATAAACACTGTATACCTCCAGATCTTAAAAATGACACAGATAGGGCTACCGGAAACCTTTTCGCGTGAAACGAAAGGAGTTCCTCACTGGAACAGATGCTCCGAACACAACAGA
>APFE031600162.1:0-10047 GCA_000404065.3 Pinus taeda | reverse complement strand
TGGAATGAAAAGGGAAAACTTGGATTGAGAAGACATATATCAAGTGGGATGTAAGAGTGGGTTTTATATATGACATCATGTTTTGTTGCATAGCTTCACTGGCAATTGTATGTGGATGATTTTATGCTTCTTGTATCCAAATTTGATTATGAGATGGGATGGACCAACATTTGTGTTTATACAACCAATGTGTGATCTATTTATAGCTTGGCAAGATCAACATGCTATAGAATCAAGAAAATGACACATGTAGGATTCATACAGACTATGAAAAAGAAAAATATGTAGAAGATCAAATGATTAAGTAGATGTCATATCAAATACATATAATAGTATTTTGATATGGTAATATAAATTGTATGGTTGGTTTTGATATAAAAATATTTGGAATTTTATATCAAAACATATCTAATATGCCATGGACATATTTTCTACTTGATTAAGAATGGTATGTTTTAGTTTTCATGGAGTTGCTTCCAATTTAGCAAACATTAAACTATGGTTTGGCATGAAAAAAAAGATATCAAATACATATACATAAGGTTAACACCTTATTGATACGAGAATTGAAAATAACTAAGTATCTAATGACTGTAGTAAAACACTTCGGACCAAGTTTAGCCGAAGAGGGGAAGTAGGTAGTGTCCCTTCTTGGTGAGATAGCTTTGATGACACTTGGAGAGGGTCATTTTGATGCAATGATATAAGATTATGCATGTCAGACTTATGTATATGTTTGTATTCTATAGACATAGTTTGGGTCACCTAGTTACTATGTTCTTATGATAATATCTATGGTTGTGTGTATAAGACTTGATTTTGATTAAGAGCATATTATCGATGTTTTCTCTTTTGGTATCCTAATTTGGACACAAGTGTATGACAAGGATGGTGATCCAGGATTGAGACACATAGATCTATGGATGATCATGGTTATGTGGAACACATGTTTAATTATGATTTATGGATTATATATGATTTCTATGATTATATATACATAATCTTGTACTAAGCACTATGTGGCAGGGGACCTGGTTATTTGCAAACAAAGATGCTCAAATTATAAATGACTATGGAAATCATGATACATGATTTTTATGATTATATATGCTTAATCTTGTATTGAGCAAGATGTGACAGGGGACGTGGTTATTTGCAAAAAAAATGTCCGAACTATAAATGGATGCGGAAGTCATTTCTCCATAACCAAAATGACTGTGGAAGCTATGCCCAATCTTTGGTAAAATGTGAATAAGAAATTCATTTGATTCCTTTGATCTATGAGATTGTGATGTGTGTAGGTCTTGGAACAAGGCCTTACCAACGAACTAGCAGATGGGTATGAGCTCACAATCAGTACTTTAAGGTGAAGCGCGGAGTTTCAAAATAGAGTAGATGATAAGCCATTGAAATTAGGGCACAGAGTCCTAAATCCATGAAAGATAAAGACATGGAGTCTTGAATCTATAATAAAAGTATTAGGGCATGGAATCTTAAATCAATGAAAGATAAAGACGTAGAGTCTTGGATCTATAATAAAAGGATTATGACGCGGAGTCTTAAATATTTAAAAGATCAAAGTGTGGAATCTTGGATCCTTGGAGTAGATCAAGGCGCGAAGTTCTCAATCTCCTAAGGCACGGAGATGTATGCAATAGGGATGCAGAATCCCTATTCTCCGAAAAAAAAATACCACTCATGGGCAACTCAAGGATGAATTTCCTTAATAAAGTCTCATTTCTAACAATTATGGAGTGGTTTTCTAAAAATAGAAAGTCATGTCTAACATCTCAAATATGACTTTCCAAAAATAGTAAATCACCTTCAATCAATGGGTAATCAAATATAGTTAAAGAAAAATCACTTAACTTATTATTAATCAATCCTAATAGTCCAATCTCGACTTAATCTTGAATATTATTAATATTATTATTATCTTTTTATGAGACTATGATATTATTTTTAAAAGGGAATTACAATTCACTTTCATCTCCTCAATCACTTCACACCTCTCCCCTTGATGATTCTCATGGCTCTATGTAACTCTCTCTCTCTCTCTCTCTTAATAATACATTACACTCTTTTTTATGCACTCATCAAAGAATGGCATATTCCTCTTACACTCATTAAAGGCATGTCATAAAAAATTCCTCTTACGCTCTCTTTAATGCATATGTTACACTCTCCTTAACTAAGACATGCATACCTCTTCTTAATGGCATGAGTTACACTCCTCTAAATGGAATACCAGGATTGCATATTACTCCTCGTTTATGACAAGAATTTGTTGCTCCTCCTATATATGTGTCTCATGTATTCTTACTTGGGAGAGGTGCATTGTAATACCAAGATTCGTAGAGACTTGAAGAGGATTGTGAGAGGGAGTGTCTTGGAAAGTAGCCAAATGTTGTTGAAATGACTCTGAAATTCCTAAAGTAAATTACTATGCAGTTCAACCTAGTGGAGTTGTCCATGAGTGGTATTGAGAGAAAGTGAAATTTATCTTCCTCAGTTTGCCTTGTATATCTCTGTACTGCTATATTTTGGTACTGCTTGTTAGCTTACACAGCTTGGGGGTTCCAGGGCAGAAGTTCTTCCTAGATATGGTTGGGAGGAAAACCGGATGGTTCATAATGAGTTGTTAACGATATTGGAGTCAGAGCATAATCTCAATGGAGTTGGAGCATATTCCCATCTTTTTGAATTGTATAAATACACTGTCAGGTATGTTCATACACAGTCTTGAAATTTTAGTTTATTATTAATTTAAAAGTGTAGTAGAACTTCAAAATTCATTGGAAATTGCTACTTGTGAATGTTTATGAGATATTTACAAAGTTAATTTTGGGCTAACCAATAATGAATGGCAGTTGTAGTTGAGAATGTACATGCAAGGGATTAAAACAATAATGTGTTGCCAAAGTTTTAAATTCTTTTTTATAATGATTTTTTGTCCATAGCAAGTTGCCATGAGTTGTTGAAAATACCATATTAGCATAAATTTGGGCTTTATTTCTCCATGTATAGCAGTAGATGAAGTTTGCACACTGAATGTTTGACAAAAGTGATAAATGAGATAGTAGGAATGTTTTTTTGTTGTTGTTTTAATAAATCGCATCTCTGGAAATTTCTATTGTGTTTCTGCTCAACATCAGGGGGTATCTGTGCCTTTTGGCCATGTAACCCTCCATTTGATTCCCAAAAAACACTTCTCAGAACCCAGATTGTAAATCTGGGTGATTTTGAAGATTACTGGTGCCAACTGTGGGTGTTTGTTGTCGACTTTTAGGTGAAGGGTGAAGATGATTTAGTTTTTGTTTTAACATGTCAATATCTAAAGTTTTGATTTATGAATTTTGAGTTAAATAGGTTGAGTACAAATCTTGTATGCATGTTGCTAATGGTTGTCAAATTGTCTTAAGAGATGATGGTCACCAAGCGTTTGACAAAATGCCTCAATGGTTGTATATTGTATGCTTGCAAACTGTTTGTCAAAAGGCCTCAATGGCTATAGCTTTTATGCACATAAATCCTTAAAGTAAATGTCTCATTGACTATAGCTTTTATGTACTAGAAATTTATGAATAGATTATGCAATCGATGTAGCTTCCTATGTCTGCAAGTTTTTGTATAAATGTGAAAATGAATTTGGTTGAAGTGTGAATAGATCAACAGGACAATGTTACTGTTATCATATAAAGTTATCATAAAAAAATGGGTGTTGTTAACAATTTTACAATGACAAATTATGTAGGATTTAATTACTTGTGCAAATGAGAATAATAAGTTCATCAAAATTGCATGTATTCAAGGTTACGGCCTTATGCTTTAGTGGCTGTAGCAAACAACTATTTCTGCCCAATTTTTGCAGGTCCACTGTTTTACTTGGCACTTTTTGAAGAATAATATGCTTCTGAATTGGTAATAGTAGTTGTTCTTGTTGCAAAATTCATTATGCAATTCTCATGATTGAAGCATTGTCATAATAACTGGGATTGAGAATTTTTAATAGATTGGAAATGTTGTTGGGTCAATATATTTTGTGATTACATTTCATAAACATATCATATTTATTGGATTTACTGATGAAGAGAGACATATTCTTCCCTTAGTTACCTTGCTATAAGTAGGTTAATACTCATACACCTAGGTTAATATCAGGCTTTTAAGCTCTACCACCAACCTAGGGATCTAGGCGTGTATCTAAGGTCGGAGCTCCATGACCAATGCCACCCTCCCTCTTCGGGATCTAGACATCAACAGATAGGCCGACCAGATGTCCTCCCAAGCATCTTGCCATAAGATGCTTCATCTCTCCCTATCAATTGAATCAAATATATCCATTTGTCCAAGCATGCTTCTATTAGTTTTTGTAGTATCGGATGTCTTCTAACCACAAAATTTGGTGGAGAGGCAAGACTACATGAGATCTCCAAAACCCAGAAATCGTTTCTAGAAATTCTGCCTAGAAGTGTCTCAATTAGATTATTAACAGTTTTTTAAATATTTCCTAAGTCTAAACTTAGGGTATATCGTTAATTAATCAGTGTCAATTGAGATAAGGCGAGAATAGTCTAGAAACTCACACAGATTGATCTAAAGATGATCTTATTCATTGATTATGTTTTAATCTTGGTCATTGGTTCTCCAACAGAGTATTATAAGAGGAGGTCGATGTGGTGATGGAGAATACACTTAAGCAATTCGATTTCTTGGCAAATCGATTTCCTAAGTAGCAACAGTCAATTTTCAGAGAGTCCCAGAGATCGAAGCAATGAGTGAGGGGAAGCACAGTGATCCGAAAGAATATTTCCAAATCCGGAGAGGCAACAGCAAGAGGGCCGAGTTATCCCAATGAGGAAGCATAGAGCATTGCGCAGTAGCTTCAGAGAGGGCAGTTCAATTTACTAGAGAGAAAATCGTTCTCAGTTCCAGAGTGTAAGGTCCCACCTTACCAACCATCAATAATATAGAGAAGTAGAGATCACATTAATCACTAATACTCAATTTTTTTTTTGCATTACGAACTTAATTATCATGTAATCATGTCCTTTCATCTATTTCAATATAAGAATATGACATAAGAAGTAAGGGAAAATTTTCCCTTAAAAACAATTCCAAAACATATTTCCTCTCAAATTTAAAAGATGATAGCATGTGCTCTTTTCATACTTGTACATGCGCTCTACATAAGAGTGGAAATAAATTCCACCATAATGTCATGTGTGAACAATTAAGCTAGATCAACCTATTCGATTTCCTAGATTATGCTAAATGAGATCCACCTATTGACTCTTGATATCATAACTACAAAAATATCATGCTTCTATTACAAAAATCACATATAAGTGTATGAGTACTAACCTACCTATAGCAAGGTAATTGAGGGAAGAATATGTCTCTCTTCATTAGTAAATCTAATAAATATGATATGTTCATAAAATGGAATCACAAAATATATTAACCCAACAACATTTCCAAATTCATCATTTAAAAATTCTCAATCTCAATTATTAAGGCAATGCTTCAATCATGATTTGTATAATGAATGTTGCAGCAAGAGCAACTATTGTTACCAATCCAAAAGCATATTATAATTCAGAAAGTGCCAAATAAAACAATGGACTTGCATAAATTGGGCACAAGTAGTTGTTTTCTACAGTTATTGAAGCACAAAAATACACCCATGAATACATGCAACTCAGACGAAACTTGTTATGCTCACTTGCACAAAATCCTACAAAATTTGTCACTATAAAATTGTTTCCAACAACAACCCCCCTTTTTTTATGAAAACTTTAGATAATAAAAGTAACAAATGTCCCATTCTCTATTCACTCTTCAGCGAATTACTAAATTTATTTTTCACATTCATACCAAAAACTTGCAGACATACGAAGCTACATCCATTAAATAATCTAATCATAAATTTCTAGTACATAAAAAAAACTACGGTAGTAAAGCTTTACTCTAACAATTTATATGCATAGAAGCTACAACCATTCAGGCCTTTTGACAAATACTTAGCAAACATGCAATCTACAGCCATTGAGGCCTTTTGACAAACATTTTGCAAGCATGCAATCAAAAGCCATTGAGGCATTTTGTCAAACACTTGGCAACAATGAATTTGAAATTCTTCTTCAACCTATTTATCCCATAAAATTCAAAAATTGAAACTTCAAATATTGGCATCTTGAAACAGGGGCTAAATAATCTTAGTCTTTCATCAAAGACTCAATAACTGGCGCACATAACTAACAACAGTAATCTGCAAAATCGCCCAGATTTACGATCCGGTTTTTGAATAGTGTTCTTTTTGTAATCAAATCGGGGGTTACAGGTCCATATAGCACGAAACCACATGGATGTATTTCTTAAAACTAGCAAATATATTGACTCCAACAATTTCATTTGCAAATTTTGTCAAACAAATGGCATGCAAGCTTGAATATACATCTATGCAAAACAAATAACAACCTATAATTAAATTATAATTACTTATGTATTGTCTAAATTCCTTTCAACATCATTTCATCCACTATAAGTGAATTGAAGGGCTTTGATATTCATCAAGCATTATTCATTCAATCATTCCTACAAACCCATGGCAAGCATCCTGAACTATTGCAATACATAATTATTGAAAATTACCTCAATGATTCTCTTTAAAACTCTTGGCTTCCATCCCTTTTTTTAGCATTTTTATTTCAACAGCTAATCTAGTGAATCATCCTGTATATTTTAGGTATGCATCGATTTCATGCTCTAGTACGCTGAAGAGATAGTCAACTCCAATCGTTGAGAATATGATCCATATTTGATCCCTTAACCAACTCATTTGAACCATCCGGTTTTCCACCCAAGCATACACAGGGAGAACTTCTCCCCCTAGAAACCCATAGCTATAAGAGCTCACAAGCAGTACCAAAATATAGCGATGGAGAGATATACAAGGCTAGCTAAGGAACATAAGTTTTACTTCCTCTCAATTCCACTCATTTTCAACTCCATTGGGTAGAGATACTTAGTAATTTAGATTAGCATTTGGCTACTCTCCAAATCTCTCCCTCTCACAATCTTCTTCAAATTTCTCAAACTCTTGGTATCACCATGTGCCTCCCCCAAGTGAAAACACATGAGACACATATATAGGAGGAGCAACAAATTCTTGTCCTAAAGGAGAAGCAATATGCATGCCTTGTATTCCATTTAGAGGAGTGTAACTCATGCCATTAAGGAGAGGTATCCATGCCTTAGTTTAAGAGAGCGTAACATATGCATTAAAGAGAGAGTAAGGGGAATCTTTTATGACATGTCTTTAATGAATGTAAGAGGAATATGCCATTTGATGAGTGCATAAAATGGAGTGTAATGTATTATTAAAAGCAAGAGAGAGTTACATAGAGCCATGAGAGGCATCAAGGAGAGAGGTGTAAAGTGATTGAGGAGATGAAGGTGACTTATAATTCCCTTTTAATAATAATATCATAGTCTCATACAAGATAATAATAATATTAATAATATTGAAGATTAAGTCGAGATTGAACTATTAGGATTGATTAATGATAAGTTAAGTGATTTTCCTTCAACTCTACTTGACTACTAATTTATGCAAGGTGATTTACTATTTTTGGAACGTCATACTTGAGATACTAGACATGACTTTATATTTTTAGAAAGTCACTCTAGAATTGTCAGAAATGATATTTTATTAAGAAATCCATCCCTAAGCTACCCATGAATGGTATTTTTCTTCCGGAGAATAAGAATTCTGCACCCCAATTTCATGCACCTCTGTGCCTTAGTAGATTGAGGACTTCATGCCATGATCTACTCTAAAGATCCAAGATTCCACACCTTGATCTTTTTAAATATTCAGGACTACGCGACCTAAACATTTTATTATAGATCCAAAACTCCATGTCTTTATCTCTCATGGATTTAGGATTCCAAGGCTTAATTTTCATGGCTTCTCATCTACTTTGCTTTGAAACTCCGCGCTTCACCTTAAGGTATTGATTGTGAGCTCATACCCATCTAATGGTTTGTTGGTAAGGTCTTGTTCCAAGCCCTGCACACATCACAATCCCATAGATCAAAGGAATCAAATGAATTTCATAATTAACTTATTCACATTTTACCAAGGATTGTGCATGACTTCCACAGTCATTTTGGTTTTGGAGAAATGACTTCCATAGTAATTTATAACTCGAGCATCCTTGTTGGCAATGACCAAGTCCCCTGCCACATCCTGCTTAGTACAAGATTAAGCATATATAATAATACAAATCATATATCATCCATAAATCATAATTAACCATATGTTCCACATAACCATGATCATCCATGGATCTATGTGTTTCAATCCCAGATCACCATCCATGTGTTACACCTATGTCAAAACTAGGATACCAAAAGAGAAAACATCAATAAAATGCACTTAAACAAAATCAGCCTTACTAAAATTAGTCTTTATCATAAGCACGTAGCTACCATGTGACCTAAACCAAGTCTATAGAATACAAGCATATACATAAGTCTAACATGCATAATCTTTATATCACTACATCAAAATCACTCTCTCCAAGTGTCATCAAAGTTATCTCACTAAGAAAGGACACTACATACTCCCCCTCTTGGGCTAAACCTGGCCCGAAGTTTTTCCTACAGTCATAAGATACTTAGTTCTTTGCGATTTTCCTATCAATAAGGTGTTAACCTTATGTATATTTATTTGAATTCTTTTTCTTCATGTCAATCCATAGTTTAATGTTTGCTAAATTGGAAACAACTCCATGAAAACCAAAACATACCATTTTAATTAGGTAGAGAATATATCCATGCCATATTACGCATGTTTTTATATAAAATGCCAAAGATTTATATATCAAAACCAGCGATACAATTTATAATACCATATCAAAATGCTATTTTATGTAATATGACATATACTTAATTTTCTATAATAATTTGATGTTCTACATGTTTTTCTTTCTCATGGTCTACATGAATCCTACATGTGTCATCTTTTTGTTTCTATAGTATGTTGAGCTTGTCAATCTATAAATAGCTCACACATTGGTTGTATAAACAACAATTATGGTCAATCCCATATCACAATCAAATTTGCATACAAGAAACATAAATCATCCACATATAATTGCCAATGAAACTACACAACAAAAACCTGATGTCATATATAAAACCCACTCTTACATCCCTCTTGATTTATGTCTTCTCAATCCAAGTTTCTCCTTCTCATTCCATAAGACATCCTTGCAATCAAAGTCTTTAGGATCTACTTATAGTTTTTACTAAATGTTTACTCTTTACGAAAAATCACAATTTGAGGTTCAAGACACCATTTTTTTTTAATTAACAAGCTAAGGTTCCATACAATCCTCATTGACCCACTTATGTATTATAGATCATTCCTTTGTTCCCATTATATTCATTATTATTCACTTCTCTTACTTGAGAATCAACAATGAATGACTATGTTAGAAGATCTTCATTCCGAAAGCAAATTAATGATATATTTTCGAAAGCAACTTCTAATAAAAAACAACACTCAGAATTATGCAATTACGGTATCTATATTACTGAATCTGCCTTGATAATTGTAAATCAATTTGTTTTCCAACTATAAAATCACTCATGATTTATATTCAGTAATTAATCAATTCATTTGGTTTCAAGTCTTATTCCCTACTATTAATACATACGCAAAAACAAGCTATGAAAACCATATATTTCTCAAAATATGAGGAATCTTGTTGAATTTAATAAGATTTAGACTATCAAAAGAGAA
Source organism: Pinus taeda (assembly GCA_000404065.3). NCBI lineage: Eukaryota > Viridiplantae > Streptophyta > Pinopsida > Pinales > Pinaceae > Pinus > Pinus taeda. The sequence goes on along the minus strand of APFE031600162.1, from coordinate 233 downwards.
TTTCTAGCCTAAATCTAAGCCATTTTTTTGTTTTAAGGAGAATTACCACCCTCTAAAAAGATTACAACCTTTGGTAGGACTAATAACTACTCATAAAACTATACATCCAAGCACAAATTACTAATTCCAACAATCTCTTCCATTCCACATACAATACAATCATCTTAGGCTTCTAAATCATGCAAGAATTCCAATTCATCGAAATGTGATCCCATTCTCCTTCAAAAAAATAT
>APFE031600155.1:205035-267701 GCA_000404065.3 Pinus taeda | reverse complement strand
ACGTAGGATTGGACAGGTTGCATATGAGTTGGAGCTGCCCCAAGGCAGCAAGATTCATAACGTTTTTCATGTATCATGCCTGAAGAAGGCATTGGGGCAGCAGGTGACAGTGACAGATGAGCCACCACCCATGGATGATGAGGGGCATTTGGTGTTGCAGCCAGAGGTTATTATTGGTACTAGGGAGAGGAAACTGCGGAGCAGGACGGTCCGGGAATTCTTGGTGAGGCAGAAGAATTTGCTGGATGAGGATGCCACTTGGGAAAGTGAGAAAATCTTGCAGCATCCATCACTTCAGTTGCTTGAGGTCAAGCAACATTTTTTTGAGGGAGACTGTAATATTCCTAATTAGCCATGGCTAATTGGAATATTCGATTTTGTTTAATTTTGCCTTCTATAGTTATTTATGAATAAAAAGGTGAGGGAAAGGGGACATGACTCACTTTCAGCATAAAAGTCACTTCTTAGTAGCACAACGTTGTGACTTAAAGGGGGCCAAAAGGGGGACGCAGAAATGGAGCCCACACAGAGACTTGGAGGGACTGCGCAGAAGGGAAGAAACACGTGGCAAGAGAGGGATTACGCTGGAGAAGGTGGGCCTTGGGATTGAGAGAGGCAAAGGCTATAAAGGAGAGAGGAGCTTCTTCATTTTGGCATTCGATTATGTGCATTTGAGCTAGTCACTTCGACTTAGAGTATGCTGGCTGTTTAGCTAGTCTGCAGCACTATTTAGTGCATTGAGTGTCTCCGTTCGGAGATCTCACCCTTAGCCCCGGGGGACTTTGAGTGCCTACTCAGGCAAGGTATTTCCATCAGCATTTTGGCAGTAGTTTCATGAGCATTTATGGCAGGAGGATTGAGCATCTTGGAGGACTGCACAACACTGAGAGGGATAACGCAATTCTTCCTGGTAGGAGTTATGGCTTGAGGGTTTGCAATAGGATTTGTGTTGGGAGATTGAGGAGGGGATCAACCCTTGCATATTGGAGGGTTTTGGCAGAGGTTTCAGGCAGATTTCTGGAGGGTTTCATTCAGTGGCAGTGCAGAGCCTTGAGAGACTGCGCAGAACCCCAAGGGGGTGATTTTCAGGGCTCGGCCATTCCAGGAAAGCTTTCGGGTTTTTCTGGGTTTCATGAGTAGAGTCCGATTCTAGAGTTTCAACATTTTTCGAGGAGGGGAATAGCCCCAAATCCTCACTTGATTCCAGCAGCAGCGGCAGCACAACAGTTCTCCAACAGCTTCCACGCAGTTCTGAGAGGGGCCATTACATTGCTATTCTGAGTATATTTCTTCACTTGCCCGGTGCAAGTCGAGGTGCTATCTTCCTAATCACCTCTTGTACTCTGTCTATTACTCAGTATAATAAAATGGCTTAGCATTTCTCGCTGCATTTCTTGAGTATTTGTTTACGTTTCATGGATACATTGTTGTTTGCTACACTATCGTTATTTCATCTCTGTGAGTTTTCCGGCTATTGTACCACTTGTACGTTTTTTTGGTTGGGGTTTGTTGGTGTTTGAGAAATATTCCTGGAAAGGGATATTACACCTTGTCTATGAATCATCTCATATACGTTGCTGATGTATGGCCACTATGACTAATTGCCACTACCCACCAACCACTGTGCAACTCTGATGTTGCATCTGTGTTGTTTCTAACACTGCTATATTGATGCAAACTCTGCATCTGCACTGCAATTTCCTCTCTTTTGTTGTTGTTGCTATTGCAACTACGACAACTGAGAAGCATCCTAAATACAAAATCAACTGTCTTTGTTGCATCTGTTTCTTGAGCATCTAACTGTTACTAGCCTCAACGTTGTCCACTTAAGAATCCGTGCTACTACTGACTCTGCACTGAGCCTCTTGCTCTGCTGTCAAGACTGCTCTGCGCTCCTCAACATCTAACTGCAACTAGTCTGCAACTGTCACTCAAGAAATCTGACTGCATCATTGACATTGATCCATCCTGCTATTGAACACTGTGGGCTCTTGTAGCAAGGTAATGATCCATGAGGACACCTCAAGGGACCTTGCCCAACCTCTATAACTTTAGGACTATAACTCTATATCGACTTACCTCACTCCTGGAGGTATGGTTGCAAACATGGCAAAATCTGATCTACTTTTGTTGCTGCTGCTAGTGCTTGAAGCTTCCGCACTGCTGCTACAACTACTGCAAAAATGAGTATGATCTCCCTTGATCTTGAAGTACTGGCTTCCATAGGGTTGCTCCCTCTGAAGCTAGACTCCCTCTGAGTATTGATCTCCCTAAGAGGAATCTCTCAGCTCCCTTCTGGCAACTCGCATTGTCCTCCTGTACTGTAAACTGGATTGCGTAGCTTTGCGCTAGGAATTTGCTAGTTGGAACTGCAACTACAATTCACACTGCCTGTGTCACTACATCTAGCTTTGTAACAGTCTCACGTGTATTGATTGCAACTAGATCTGCAGTTGTCATTTGAATGACTGGCTGCGTCTGCTGACACTGAACCTGCTACTATGATATAGTGGGCCCTTGTAGCAAAGTGATGGCCCTGTTGCAACAATTGGAATTTATTTCACTGATCTCCTTGCTGCAACTGCACTAAACCCTGCCCATCTTGACACACTAAAGTATCAAGCTCCACCTCCACCTGGATCTGGTGCTCCACTATCTTGTTTCGAGCCAAGTCCTTGGTTGGGACCCTTCCTTTCTTTGCAACTCACACTAGACAACTCGCACTTCCTCCGACACTTGTTTTCGACAACTACAAGTTCAACTGTTACCCATATTTGCATTCTGGCTAACTCGCACAACCTCCTTTAGCAATCTTGTATGGTCATCCCTTGAAAGCTGCAAAATCTGTGAAACTCAAACTGGAGAAAATAAACCCAAAAGCTCCCTCTCTTCTTTGTGACCTTGTTGTTGCTACTTGCATTCCTTGAGGAATGCACAAATATGCTCATGACGACTACTTACTGCAATTGGAAATATAGGATTTTTGAACTAGAAATCCTTTGAGAGAAACTCCCTCTGTGTGCACTTTCTTTTCCACCCGATGCTGATCTGCTACTGCAAATTGCTGCAAACCTTTTGTGCCCAAACAAGGAATCTGCTCAGCAAAATTATGAGCTACAATTGCCCTTCTACCTGCTGGAATCACTCGAACTGGCAAGTTGATTTTTTCTGCCAACCTGCACTGAAAAATTGAACTTTCTCAAGCAACTCATACTGCATGGCTTAGGCTCTACGCAACCACCAGAAATTTGTCTTACCGCTCCCTCTAAACAATGAATTTCAGCTTCCACTTCTGAGCTTCCTCGTCTTATCAAAATCGCTCTAATACCATGTGAAAATTTCACTACTGAAATTCTATTGCAACAACTGGAATTAATTTTTCTAATTGTTAATTTAATTAAGTAGTTTATTGCTACGACATGAATGAATTAATCACAGTGCAATGTTCACAAATAAAACACTGCAGAAGATAAACTGGAATGTGAGAAAACACTGACACATACATAGAAAAATATGTCAGTTATTTTTGAACAAATGTCCCTGCAAAAACCCAGCTTGGGAAAATCGATTCAGCAGCTAAGGGTTTTAATTATTAAGCAACTTAGAGAAATTGTAAGTACAATAAATATCGCCAAACTGGCGAATCTATCTAGAGGAATACTGGCAAAAATTATTTGAGGGAAATTACCCTCTCCGAGCAATCTCGACACTATTTGACCCTTGAAAGACTAGCCGTCCAAGTGATCTGCACAGGCCCTTCGTCACCCTAGCTCTTCCTGTCAAATGCACCGCCTGAATTAATTGCCAATCTAGTCGTTCGACCTGTTGTTGACTGAGAAATTGCCTCTCTGGCCTTCTGGAACACTTTCCCAGCCTCTCGAACTAAAAAATGAGTCCCTCTTCAGTTGAATCGAACTACTCTTCTTCTGAGGCTCCATGTTGCCCCTGTGCAACCTCCTGGAGAAAATCTCGGCCTCCTTTTTCCGAGTCTCTGGAACTGGGAAACTTCCTCTAGACTCACTGTCTCTGCCCCTTTGCTTCCTTCTTTGGCTTAAACTCTTTTGGAAATTGTTGCTGCAGTCTAGAGGATCGAACCGCCCAAGGAAAATGATCTCAAGTGTGTGTTCTTCATCTGCCCATCGACTTCTTATAATCTTCTGTTGGGATTCCAACGCCCAAAATTAAAACTTAATCAAGGTCTAAGATTATTTCCCATTCGATTTGTGCGAGTTTCTAGTTGATTCACACCTTTCTCAATTAATATTGATTAATTAACTAGATTTCCTTAGTTTAGACTTAGGAAATTTAAAAAAATAGGCTAATAATCTAATTGGGATACTTCTAGGTGGAATTTCCAGAAACAATTTCTCGGTTATGGAAAACTTCTATGTTTTAGCCTCTCCACAAAGTTTCGAGACTAGAACACCTCCGTTGCTACAAAAACTAGCACTCCTTCTTAGCAAGGAAGGTGTTCTAGTGCTGGACAACTGCTACAACACCTTGTCTTTGCATCATTTCCCATACACTGTTGATGTCTGACCACTGTGACTAACTGCCACTGCCCATCAACCATTGCTCAACTCTGATGTTGCATTTGTGTTGTTGCTGACACTGCTATATTGCTTCTAACTCTGCATCTGCACTGTAATTCCCTCTCATTTGTTGCTACTACTACTGCAACTGAGAAGCATCCTAAATACTGAATCAATTGTCTTTGTTGCATCTGTCTCCGGAGCATCTGACTGCTACTAGCCTCTGCACTGTCCGCTAAAGAATTTGCGCTGTTGTTGACTCTGCATTGAGTTCCCTGCTCTGTTGTCAACTCTGTTTGCGCTCCTCAGCATCTGATTGGAACTGTCACTCGGGAAATCTAACTACACCACTGACGCTGATCCATCTTGTTATTGAATACTGTGGGCCCTTCTAGCAAGGTAATGATCCATGAGGAGGACACCTCAATGGACCTTGCCCAACCTCTGCAACTCTGGGACTATAACTCCATATTGCCCCACCTCACTCCTGGAGGTATAGTTGCAAACATGGCGAAATCTAATCAACTCATGTTGCCACTGCTTCTGCTTTTGCACTGCTGCTACAACTACTACAATAATGAGTCTAATATCCCTAGATCCTAAAGTGCTGCCTTCCATAGGGCTGCTCCCTCTGAAGCTAGACACCCTTTGAGTCTTGATCTCCTTACGGGGAATCTCTCTGCTCCCTTCTGGCAACTCGCACTATCCTCAAGTATTGGAAATTGGACTGTGTAGCTCTGCGCTAGGAATCTACTTGCTAGAACTACAACTGCAATTCACACTGCTTGTGTCACTACATCTAACTTTGCAACAGTCTCACGTGTACTCACTGCAACTAGATCTGCACTTATCATCTGAATGACTGGTTGCGTCTACTGACACTGAACCTGCCACTATGATAGAATGGGCCCCTGTAGTAAAGGGATTGTCCTGTTGCAACAACTAGAATTGATCTAATTGATCTCCTTGCTGCATTTGCACTAAAGCTTGCCCATCTTGACACACTGAAGTATCAAGCTCCACCTCCACCCAGATCTAGTGCTCCACTATCTCCTTTCGAGCCTAGTCCCTGGTTGAGACCCTTCCTTTCTTTGCAACTTGCACTACACAACTCTCATTTCCTCCGACACTTGTTTCCAGCAACTAGAAGTTGAACTGTTGCCTAGATCTGCATTGGGGCTAAATCGCACAACCTCCTCTGGCAATCTCATACAATCATCCCTGTAAAGCTGCAAAATTTGTGAAACTCAAACTCAAGAAAATAAACATGTAAGCTCCCTCTCTTCCTTGCGGCCTTGCTGCTCCTTGCATTCCTTGAGGAATGCACAAATCTGTGCACGATGACTGTCTACTGCAATTGGAAATATAGGAGTTCTGAACTAGAAACCCTCTGAGAGAAAATCCCTCTGTGTGTGCACTTTCTCTTCCAGTCGACACTGATTCTGCTACTGCAAACTGCTGCAAACCCTTCTGTGCCCAAACAAGGAATCTGCTTAGTGAAAATTTGAGCTACAACCGCCCTTCTTCCTGTTAGAATCACTCAACCTGGCAAGCCAAATTTTTCTGCCAAATTGCATTGAAAAACCAAATTTGTTCAAGCAACTCGCATTGCCAGGCTTAGGCTTTGCGCAATTACTAGAAATTCATCCTACTGCTCCCTCTGAACAACAAATTTTGTTAGGATATTCCGACACATAGGAAGTAGTTAAGTATAACTTGGTCTAGTGTATAGTTAGGTAAAGTGTGTTTCTTTAGTATGTACTTTTTGTAACTTACAATCTGATGGTCACAATATGTTCTTGACATGAAGTGATCCGACGGTTCATTCTCTCCTCGGTATTATCGACACATGATCTGTGGCTTAACACCCGATTGGTCCGTGATCTCTATTTAAAGAGCATGGAGGGTCATTTGTAAGGTGACCATTCATGAGAGAAGCTTATGTAAATTTTCTTTCTTTTACATTAATAAATTGCTTGAAGTGGCCGTGTTGGTAACTTGGTTCAAGCCGTGGATTGTTTCCCTCTTTGAGGGTTTTAACCACGTCAAGAACACTGGTGTACTGATTTGTGATCTGTTTGTGAGCGATGTCCGTTGGTGTTCTATCCGAGGAACTTACCCTGTAAATTTCTACGTGGTATCAGAGCTATTTGAGGGCCGCATCCATTGGTGATCCAAATCCGAAGCTGGTACAATTGCATCCAAGTGGTGTTTCCTAGATCTATTATTTCTAACCGCTTTCGAGCCGAGAGAACCGCTCTATTATGTTAGGAGCATCTGTTCCAGTAAGAAACCCCTTTCGTTTCACGCAAAAAGGTTTCCGGTAGCCCTAGCTACGTCATTTTTAAGATTTGGGGGTATACAGTCTTTATTTGCAGTTTTAGTTATTTATCTCTCTATTTTTTATTACCAGATCCATACCTTTCATTTCTGCATATACTTGTTGCCCCACGACTTTGTGCGATCTGGGCAAATCAGAAACAGAGAGGAAGGATTTTTCTCATGAGTATGCTCTTTTCCACCGCGCCTTAGTGTGATCTCGTAAAATCAGAAATATTGAGGAAAATATTTAGTTTCCGCCAAAATCTAACTTCAAGCCATAAGGTTTGGTTTTTGTTGCATGCCCGTTTTGGGTTGTGTGGTTATTTGTTTTGTAGGCAAAAAGGGTTTTTTCAAGTAAGCACGCACTCCAAAGCTTGAGTGACTAAAAAAAAAACCCCTTCCTCTTTTCCAAAAATTATTAACCTTTTAAACTAGCTCACTTGGTCCAAAGTTACTTTATGAGAATAGAGGTCTTGGGTTCAAGTCTTTCTTTTTATTGAGTTACTTTTTCAAAAAACACATGTAACTTATGTTTTAAAGTTACTTTATGTAAAAGTGTTCTCAACCATTATAAAAAGTGAGTAACTTATAATTCTAAAGTCTCTTTATCTTTTATTTAAGTTACAATTTAGTGGGTAGCTCATAAAGTACCATTGTAAAAGTGACTTTTACTTATCTATAAAGGTGGGTTACATAATTTTTTATTTTTTATTTTTATTTTTAAAAGTGAGCTAATTAGATTAAGTTTGGAAAGGGGAGGGGCGGGGGTTTTAAAATATAACATTATCATTCACTTCCGCACATTCATGTACTTTGTCGGCATTTTCAACAACTTTTCTTCAAAAAGCCATAACTTCTTTATCTAGAAGCTGTTTTTAGAGCCATTTTTTTTAATCGGCCTAATTTTTCGAGATCTTTTTATTAAGTTACTTTTTCAAAAAACACATGTAACTTAATTTTTAAAGTTACTTTATGTAAAAGTGTTCCCACCCATTATAAAAAGTGAGTCATTTATAATTCTAAAGTCTCTTTATGTTTTATTTAAGTTACAATTTAGTGGGTAGCTCATAAAGTACCATTGTAAAAATGACTTACTTATCTATAAAAGTGGGTCACATAAAATCTTTAATTTTAAAAAGTGAGCTAATTAGATTAAGTTTGGAAAGGGGGGAGGGGTTTAAAATATAACATTATCATTCACTTCCGCACATTCATGTACTATGTCAGCATTTTCAACAACTTTTTTTCAAAAAACCATAACTTCTTTATCCGGAAGCTGTTTTCAGAGCCGTTTTTTTTGAACTAGTATAATTTTTTGAGATCTTTCCATTGGAACACGAAGTTTCAGTATCTACAGCTCCAGTTTCTGTTAAAATGGAAAGTCCATGCTAAGTTATTCTTGACAACACCAACTACTTCTGATGGTTGTCCTACATTGAGGATTTACTTAAAAGTAAAGGTCTTTATAGAATAGTTTCAGGCCAAGAGGCTAAACCTAAAGATGAAGATAAGCAAGCCAAATGGGAAAATAGGCAAGATCAAGCACGTGGGATGATAGGGATGTCTATTTCTGTTGACCTTAGATTCCATATCGCAGAACTTGATACCCCTGATGAAGTATTGAAACAACTCAATAAAGTTTTTGGAATTAAAAATGAAATTAGAACCTATCAACTTGAGAATGAGTTGCTTACATTGGACCCCAATAATTTTTCTTCCATTGAAGATTTTTAGTCGAAGTTCAAGACCCTTAGACTTCTCTTGGAAGGTGTTAAGGTTAAGAAAGAAGAGCAAGTTGGGACCAACCTACTCCAACTTAGACTTCTATTCCATTCTTACTAATTTGGGACCAACCTACTCCAACTTAGACTTCTATTCCATTCTTACTAAGTTGGGACCAACCTACTCTGTGTTTGTTTCCACCTTCCATTCTACAAGAGAAGCCTTTATTTGTCAAGGACAAGACTACAAGTCCCCCTCTTTTGATGCCTTTTTTGATTCTTTAATAAGAGAACAAGAAAAACTCTTACATCTTGGTCTTCTTAATATTGGAAACACTTCTAAGAAAGCCTTAGCAGCCTAGCAACAACCAAATTCAAAGAATTCTAAGAAGCAACATCCTAAAAAGAATGGTCCTAAACCAAACAAGGGTTTTAAGCAATTTTAGTCTCAAAATGAAAAATCAATTCAACTAATAGACATTGCAACTTTGGTAATCGTGATGGCCGGTTAGAATCCAAATGCTTTAAAAAAATGGAAGCCTTGGAAGCAACAATGAAGAAGCATAACATCCATTTGGAGCACTCTTCAACTTCAACGTCGTCTTTAGGAATAACACTTTCTTCATGTGGTTGTCAAGCATCTCACTCTGGTTATGCACTAAATATATCTTCTTCTTCTTATTCTCATGAGTGGCTCTTTGATTATGGAGCTTCTTATCACATGGCCAAAAACAAAGGCATGTTTTCTTCTTTAAATGATTGTAACACCAAAAATATATATGTTGGTAATGATAGATCTCTTAGTGTTGTAGGGACTAGAACTATTGATCTAGACAATGGTCAATTTAATGATGTATTATGTGTTCCTACCTTATTCTGCAACCTTCTACCTATATTTCAGATAACTCATTCACGTGAAGGTAACCGTTGAATTTTCACCTCATGATGTTGTAATTAAGGACCTAAGAGATCTGAGCCAGATTTTAGTTACTGGCATTTCTGATGATTCTGCAAGGTTGTATAAGTTTAACAACTTTGGGTCATCAACTCTTCCCTCGGTATTTGTTGCTCATAATGATGAAGTGACCAAACTTTGGCATGAACGATTTGGTCACTTAAACTATTGCTCCCTTCAAAATCTATGTAAGGACAATATGGTGACAAGTCTTCCTATGGTATCTTGCAGAGATGGTGTTTGTTCCGGATGTGTACTCATAAAACATCATCGGGATAGGTTTGAAAAACGTGCCTCTTGGCACACCTCAACCCCTTTATGGCTTGTGCACAATGATTTATGTGGTCCACTTCCAGTTGTTTCATTCTTTGGCTACAAGTATTTCTTAACTTTCATTGATGATTTCTCTGGACGCACTTGAGTATACTTCTTAAAACTCAAGAGTGAAGTCTTTAACATGTTCTTGGCCTTTAAAGCCTTTGTTGAGAAACAATCTGGACATCAAATTCTTAAGCTAAGATTTGATAATGGTGGAGAATATGTTACAACAAATTCATCAACTTTTGCACCAAGCATGGAATTCAATTGCAACATACTATTCCATATACTCGACAACAAAATGGTGTCGCTGAAAGGGAGAATCACATCTTAAAGGAAATGGCTAATTGTATGCTTCAATCTGAAGCGCTTAGTCTTAATTTTTGGGCAGAAGCAATTAACTGTGCAAATTACATAGTAAATCACACTCCTACTAAGGTTTTAAATAATATCGCTCCAGAAGAACAATGGAGCTCAATTAAACCATATGTAAGTCACTTTCGTGTTTTTGGAAGTGAAGCATAGACCCATACTCCCGATGAGAAACATAAAGCCTTAGAACCTAAGAGTGAAAAATGTATTTTTGTTGGATATTTTGAAGATGTTAAAGAAAATAGACTTCTTCCACCTAAATCCAAAAATCTTATCATTAGAAGAGATGTAAAGTTTGTTGAAAACATATCGGCCTATGAGCCTAGTTTGGCGGATGTGCCACCTCTTTTTATCCCTTCTACTTCTGAAAATATTTCTTCTTTAGATGATAACAGCGAGGATGACAATCCTCCCCCGCTTCTCTGGATCCTCCTTGAGCTTCGCAGCTTCCAAAATGGGGTCGTGCTACTCGGGATGCAGTAGGTGCTCTTGCAGATGATCCTACAGATCAACGACATACACGTTCTTAGTTCGATAGAGCCTCTTCTTTACTAGCCTAAGCTTCAGGGAATTATGATCCTGATACCTTTGCAGAAGCTTCAGGCCATCCGAATTGGGACGCAGCTATGAATGAAGAATGCCATTCATTATTGGCAAATGATACATTGGATCTTGTTCCTCTTCCAAAGGGACAAAAACTTGTTAGATGCAAATGGGTTTACACAACCAAGTTTGGACCAGATGGAAAAGTTGATAAACATAAAGCTCGTCTTGTTGCGAAGGGTTTTTCACAAGTTGAAGGCATTGACTATACTGAAACCTTCTCCCCTGTTGCCAAAATGAACTCTATCCGCCTTGTTCTTTCCCTTGATGCCTCTTTCAAATGGGAAGTCCATTAGATGGATGTTAAATATGCCTTCTTGCATGGGGACTTGCATGAAGAAATCTATATGGAAAAATCTCCTGGGTTTATACAAATAGACTCCAGCCTTGTATGTTGTCTTAAGAAATCCCTTTATGGTCTCAAGCAAGCCCCTCGGGCTTGGTATGCAAAAATGGATAGCTTTCTTTTAGATACTGGCTTTTCTAGGTGTCATTATGACAATACTGTCTACACCAAGAAAGTGGGTAAGTCTCTTATCATTCTTGTTCTTTATGTTGATGATCTTATAGTTACTAGTAGTGATCCCAACCTTATAAACCATGTAAAGTCCAACCTTAAAAAGTAGTTTGAAATGATAGAGCTAGGACACTTGCATTATTTTCGTGGTCTTCAAGTCTTGCAATCCAAGGAAGGTATTTCCCTTTCCTAGTCCAAGTATGCCTGTGATCTTTTACACTACTTTCACATGGAAGACTGTAAGCCAGCGCCTTCTCCCTTTTGGTCTGGAGCCAAACTTTCAGTTACTTGTACTTCCGCTGAAGTTGATGCTACCTTATACTGTCAGCTTTTAGGACAAATTTTGTATTTGACCCATACTCGTCTTGACCTTTCCTTTTCTGTTGGCCTTATTGCTCGGTTTATGCAAAACCCACATGAAAGTCATTGGAAAGCAGCTAAAAGAATACTTCGTTATGTTTGAGAAACAATTCAGTTTGGGATCCATTATAGTGCAAAAGCATCTCCTCTATTCGTTGGTTTCTCTGATTCCAATTGGGCTGGTGACCTTGATGATCGAAAGTCTACTGCAGGTTATGTCTTCACCCTTGGTTCTGGACCTATTACATGGGCTTGCAAGAAACAAAGTGCCATTTCTCTTTCTTCAACAAAAGCAGATTATCGTGGTGCCATAGAAGCTAGTAAGGAAGCCCGGTGGCTTCGTCAGATCCTGTCAGAGTTTGGCTTTTAGCAGCAGCATCTGACTACACTTTGGTGTGATAATCAAAGTGCTATTCAACTATGCAAAGATCTAGTCCAACATCAGCGCAACAAACACATTGAACTACACATGCACTTCATCAGAAAGCTCATTCATGACCATGTTCTTGAAGTGCAATATTGTTCAACAGATGATCAAGTTGCAGACATCTTCACAAAGGCTCTCACAGAGGCGAAGTTTACTAAACTTCGATTTATGGTTGGGGTTCAGGAAGTTGTCACTAAGGGGGGATAGGCTCTAATGTCTCCTTCCTTCTCCTATTGTGTCATATTTGTACATCCTTCAATCCTATACCAAGTTGTTCTTAAGGGGGGGTGTTAGGATATTCCAACACATAGGAAATAGTTAAGTATAACTTGGTCTAGTGTATAGTTAGGTAAAATGTGTTTCTTTAGTATGTACTTTTTGTAACTTACAATCCGACGGTCACGATATGTTTTAGACATGAAGTGATTCGATGGTTCATTCTCTCCTTGGTATTACCGACACTTGAGCCGTGGCTTAACGACCGATTGGTCCATGATCTCTATTTAAAGAGCATGGAGGGTCATTTGTAAGGTGACCGTTCATGAGAGAAACTTATGTAAATTTTCTTTTTTTAACATTAATAAATTGCCTGAAATGGTCGCATTGGCTCAGGCTGTGGACTGTTTCCCTCTTTGAGGGTTTTGACCAATGTGGAAAAAGTCGAAGTCGGGATTAAATCGGCAAGGGTCCAAAAGTTGAAAAAGTCTTTAAAGTCGGGAGTTTTTCGAAAAAGTCGGCAAAAAGTCGGCAAAATTAAACGGCCAGCCAAAAAAATAAAAAAATCGGGATTTAATCGGCCAGCCAAAAAAATCAAAAAATCGGGATTTAATCGGGATTTATTCTCGACTTTTTCCACACTGGTTTTGACCACGTCAAGAATACTGGTGTACTGATCTATGATCTGTTTGTGAGTGGTGTCCCTTGGTGTTCTATCTGAGGAACTTACCCTGCAAATTCCTCAAATTTCTGCTTCTGCGTCTAAGCTTCCACGTCTGATCAAAATTGCTCTGATACCATGTGAAAATTTCACTACTGAAATTCCATTGCAACAACTAGAATCACTTGGCTATTGATTAGAAAAATTGAATATCTTAAGATCTGAAATTTTGGGTAATCGGTTTAAAAAGCTAGATCTATATCAAGGTGAAATCTGAAAAGTGTAAGGCAGATCTGTTGATAGGTCGTGATCTCTTGGGCGCGTGACCAGATCTGTGGATTTGACAGTTTGTGGTACATTGGAGGACTGTTAATTTGGCTCTATTTGGAGGTCCGCAGGCGATGCAAAGCTCAGGTGCAGAGGAACGCAGTGTAGCAAAGGGCAGGTGCGGAGGAACGCAGCGCATCATAAGGCGCAGGTGCGGAGGAACGCAGCGCGACAGAAGGCGCAGGTGCGGAGGAACGCAGCGCAGCAGAAGGTGCAGGTGCGGAGGAACGCAGCGCAGCAGAAGGTGCAGGTGCGGAGGTGCGCAGTTGAATCAACGGAGCAGGTGCGGAGCTGTGCAGTCTCTTCATGGCAAAAGTGTGGATATTCGCAGGTTTCCTTCAGTGAAGTTGCAGACCTTTTCTTGAAATATATTTTAGCTATATTTTACCTGTTTCTACAGAGATTTGGGTTTAAATTGGTGGCTGGTTACTGGTTACTACATTCTGAGAAGTTAATTGTTTAAAGGAGATTGGGTGATGCACATGTACTTGATGTTTTTGGATCCAGTTTGAAAATTTATGAAACGTGGTCCCTGGAAGAAAGAGAAGGTAGTAGCCTTTTGTAGGTCAGCACCTACGTACTAGTATCTTAGCTAGTACAAGAGCTAAGGGGGTTGTAGCTCCCTTCCAGGAGAAGCTAGAAAATGAGAGAGAGTTGTAGCTCTCTGCAGGTTGCAGCCTGCGTACTGGCAAAGGAATGCACCAATACAAAATCATTATAAAAGAAGTTTCTAATTGAAAGAAGATAGAGACATATTGCAGCAAGTGGTTTTCACCCACATTGGGTTTCCACCTTATATCTGATGTTCTTTGGTGTGATTATCTGTTTTTTCTGTTCTTGCTCATTATTATATGGTACTGAAATACAAACTAATGATCAATATCTGAAGAATAAATTAAAGTATAAATCTGGAAGATATATTGAAAAGAATTTGATAATACTAATTCACCCCCCCCTCAGTATTATTTCCAACAGTTGGGGTGAGGAGCGGTCGATTATACAGGTTGCAGTTGGACACACCCAAGGCAATAGTTAGCAGCAACAGTTCGGGAGATTAGGGTAACTATGGCACAAGAGGATGGGCTATATTCATCATGGAACACTTAGATTGCTTCGTGAGACGGTGACATATGTTCCATAGGTAAGCACATAACATGATGATGTGTGCAAAGCATGTGTGTTGGGGAAGTTTGCGATAGTGGCTTTTCTGAGTGACAATAGATCACAGGGGATTCTAGACCTTGTGCATTCAAACATATGTGGACCGATGTCGACAAAGTCTCTCAGAGGGTATCAGTACTTTTGTACCTTTATCAACGGTTTCTCTATGAAGACCTGCATTTGTATCAATACTTTTGTACTTTTATCAATGATTTCTCTAGGAAGACGTGCATTTGAGGTCTTCAATCGCTTTTAGGAGTATAAGGCTCTAGTGGAGAATGCAATAGGTAGAAAGATCCAGACTCTTAAGTCAGAGAATAGAGGTGAGTACACTAACAAGGAGTTCCATGAATTCTGTACCAAGGCAGGAATCAGGAGAGAGTGGATGGTTCTTTACAACCCGCAACAGAATGGGGTTATTGAAAGGAAGAGCCGATCTATTTCGGAGGCAGTGATGGTGATGTTGTATGAACATGATCTCCCACGCTATTTATACGTGAAGCATGCTATACCATTGTTTATATTTAGAATAGGGTCCCACATAGAGCACTTGGCAAGATGACTCTCGAGGAGGCTTTGAGAAGATGCCAGATGTTAGTCATTTCGTGATATTTGGCTACCTAACGTATTTTCACATTCCAAGTAAGACACGTTCAAAGTTGGATTAGACTGCAGAGCAAGGTTGCTTCGGTGGTTACAACGAAACCTTGAAGGCATACAAGATCTTCATCCCAAGGGCCAGGAGGATTATAATTAGGTTGAATGTCAAGTTCATGGAGGACAATGATTATAGGTCCAGAGAGTTGCCAGTAGCTGAAGATCAAAGTGAGCAACCAACAAAAGCTCCTAGAGTGGAGTAGCAGAATCAAGGGCAGTAAAGCGGAGCACAAATAGAGTGACTAGTATGAGCACGAGTTCAGGTGTGAGTGCTCTTGAGGCTTCTCAAAGCATGGAACAACATATGTCACAAACTGGGAAGATGCATTAGAGGGACATGGAGGTGGATATTCCTAAATCCATTGTTGGCACGAGGAACTAAGAGGTTCAGGCCACACTCAGGGATGCTTAGGAGTTTCTGGGGACTCCTAGGATGGGCACGGTAGAGCAGAGACAACTAGAGCAATACATTGGCTACATGTTATTAGTCAGTCAGTTGGTGGATAGCGAGCCTTCCAACTATCAAGAGGCTGCACAACAATAGGTGTGGCGAGATGCAATGATTGAGAAGTATTATTCGATCATGCAAGATGATGTGTGAGAGGTTGTACCTAGACCGACAGAGAGGGCGATGGTTGGATCAGGTTGGATCTATAAGATAAGCACGATGTAGATGGCAATATCAAAAAGTACAAGGCTAGGTTCATGGCCACAGGTTCTCTCAAAAGGAGTGAATAAATTATGAGGAGGCATTTGCTCATGTGGCCAAATATAATTCTATATGACCTATGATCTCATTAGCCACGCATATTGGATGGTAGATCCATCAAATGGACGTCAGGATGACATTCCTGAATGATGAAATGGAGGGAGAGGTGTACATTGAGCAATCGGAGGGTATTGTGGCACACAATAGAGAGACCCACATGTGCAGATTGACGAAAGATTTTGTACGGGCTCAAGTAGGCTCCCAAGGCATGGTATGAACGCATCGATAGATACTTGTGGGGCAGGGGCTTTGTGAAGAGTGAGGTGGACGCAAACCTCTTCTACTTGGTGGTTGGAGAAGATGTTCTCATTCTTGTTTTATATGTGGACGATTTGTTATAGACAAGTTCATTGGGCCTCATTGAAGAGTGCAAGAGGGACCTTGCAACAGAGTTTGAGACGAAGGATTTGAGGCTCATGCACTATTTTCTAGGTATGGAGGTATGGTAGACAGATGGTGAGATTTTACTTGGTTAAGGGAAATAATGCATAGAGATCCTGAGGAGATTTGGGATGGAGCATTGCAGACCCATGTCTACACCCATGATCATGAGTTGGAGGAAGATAAATGCATCCAAGGAGAAGGATGTGGACCACACCTTGTACAAGTAGTTGATTGGCTTTCTCACATATCTGGTCAACATCTGGCCAGGCATATTTTATGCAGTTAACTTTTTGAGTCAGTTCATGGTGGAGCCGAAGAGAGTGCATTGGGTAGAAACAAAACATGTGTTGAGGTATTTGCGTGGCATAGTCGAATATGGGATTAGGTATGATTGAGGTGATGGTGTTAGATTGGTGGGCTATACTGATGTAGACTAGGTAGGTAACACAATAGATCGTAAAAGCACTTTCGGATGCTTCTTCAGCATGGGATTAGGACTTGGTTATTGGTACAATAGGAAGTTGAAGTTCGTGGCACTGAGTTCAGCTGAGGCAGAATACATAGCAGCGAGGATGGCTACATGTGAGGCCATATGGCTTCGGAAGTTGTTGGTAGCCTTGTTTGGTCAGAGAATAGAGACCACAGCGATACACTGCGACAATTACAGTGGCATCAGGTTGTCAGAGAATCTTGTGTTTCACGATAGGTCCAAGCATATAGACATGAGGTACCATTTCATAAGGGATTGTGTGCAGCGTAGGATTGTCCAACTATGATATATAGCTACAGATGAGCAGGTAGTAGATATTTTGATGAAGGCTTTAGGGAAGGCGAGGTTCATCTTCTTCAGAGACAAGTTGGGTGTTATGTAGAACATCTTCTTCTCTAACAGGGAGTGTTAGTTGGTGTAGCTCGGACAAGTGTTCTAGTCTCATATTGTGTGCACGAGGCTAAGGAACATATTTTCTCCAATACACAAAAATGTATTCACAAGAAAATGATTTGATTAGATTTAATTAAGCAGTTAATTAATTTTCCTAAGTTTAATAAGGGAAATAACTTAATTAATCAGTATTAATTGGGGTAAATCGCGTTTCTCTAGAGACATCTAGAAAAGTCACTTGATGGGGTCAAGATAATCTTAGCCATTGATTGTGATTAGATCATGGTCGTTGATTCGTCAATGAGAGATTGTAAGAGGAAATTGAGGGTCATTTGGAGAATACATTGAGACACAAAATTACAGTGATAGCAAGAGCTTGAGACAACACAGGGACATTAGTAACAGGGGTTTCAATAGACATTTTAAGAGAGATTCTTCATAGTGATTTCCTGGGAGAGTTGGAGATTGATTTTTCTGCAGTGAGAGACCGATTTTTAGCAGTGCGAGTTGGTCCAACAGGGGGTGTGAATTACCCAAACAAGCAATTTGAATTGCTTAGAGAGGAAGAAGTGTCGGGCAAAGAAAATTTGTAGGAGAGATCGATTTGCACTGGAGGGTCGATTTGCCCAGAGAAGTCGAGATTTTCTAGTGCAGGTCATTTCTGTTAGAAGGTGGGAATTGCCAGAGAGGTTGAATTATTTTGCGAGGGCTGCACATGTGGATCGATTCAGGGTTCCAGAGGATGGTTGAATTGGTTTTTAGAAGCCGAATTGCTTTTCAGGAAGTCAGATAGACTTGCAAGAGTGAAGAAATTATTTTGCTGGAGGTTTGCCATCTTATGACAATCAGTTGTAATATTTTTGCTGAAGAATAAATTAATAAAACCTCTTCTGCTAAACTGGTTTCCCTTGGGGGTTTTTACAGGGACATTTGTCCGAAAATACTGGTGTTCAATATTTGTGTGTTTGCATAGTTTTCTTAGTTCCTGTGGTTAGATATGTTTCAGTGAAGTTGCAGTTGTGTTTTATTTAGTATTTGCTGCAAGTATTTTGCAATTGACAAATATCTAAAAAGATAGGAGAATAATAACTAGTAATTGCAACAATATTAAAATTTCACACGCGTGACTTAATGATGTTCCCACTGACTGAACCAAGTGCAAGTGGTACAATGCTCTCTTGGGTGAATCCAAGAGGTTATAAGAGGGGGGAATCTGTGGGGACATGGGTTGTTTTCATGTAAATGGTATTGGCTCTGGTATGAAGACAAATCAGACTCCTAATCTGAAGGGGGTTGAAAGACATGGGCACCAAAATGGAAAAGGGGTATTGGTGTTGGTGTGCCCATGCGAGGAAGGCTCTAACACTTAATAGGTGGCAAATGCAAAAGCTAAATGGGTGGATCCACCTATCAAAGTGTGGGGGTCACTAAGGTTATAAACTTATATCCATTGAATGGTAGGCAAATGCGATGAATGGAGTGATGCTGCTTATATAATAGATGACACAGGGGTGGGTCCAAAGGAGACCCTATAAACATGAGTAAAGTGTGGTTACTCACGATGAAATTCCACATGAGTCAACAAGTGCAAAGACAAGGTGGTGTTAGAGTAGGAGTGACAAATATGAAGAAATTCGACTTATAGAGGGAGGGACTTGACACCTAGTGGAAACATGGCTTCCGAGTGATGTATCAAATCAACAAAAACAAAGGGAGACCTATTTGAGAGGTTGAAAAGAGCTTTCCAATGGTGCCAATGGTTTTTCAACCAAAGCTAGGATGAGCTCTTAATGGCCAAGTGAAAAATGACTTTTCCCTCCAATTGCAAGTCATTTGTGCATTGGCTTGTGGTGAGCTTGAAAAGGAAGTGGAGGCCCTTGGTCTTGTTGAGCTTGTTTTGGACAAGCTGATAAGTGGAATTTGGATCTTCGACTTTTATGTAGGTGGCCTTACTTGTCATATGAATGGTTTAGAAAGGGAAAAAGGGGCCAAAGGAATGCTTCTTGGAAAAATGTTTCTTGGTGAAGAATCAAAGAAAGGATGAGGGAATGAACTACCAGAAGACGTCTAGAGTTATCTCAACCCACCAACTCAAACATGGGGACCAGATAGTAAGTGGGACATCATATAGAGTAGCACAGTTCAATATATGGTATTGATCATCTACCATATGCGATGTGTAGATGGCTTGTCGGGGAAGTTGGTAGGGTAGACTACCCAAGAAAGGAGAGGATAACCATCCTTACCTAGACCTTTGGGGGTTAGGTTGAGAGTGGATAGTAATCAATAGGAAATTCAACAAGAGGGGTGATCATGCCCCAAAGCATGACATGCTACCCCCCAATAGATGATGATGAAGGGGACTGATTGGGTATGCAAAGGTGGGAATGATGCCTTGTGTTGGGTGTGTATGTAGCATTCTAAGGCCACACCCCAAGTGGTGGTGATACACATATGCACTAAGGGTGCAATGTTGGAAATGATGTAGTGTTATTAGCATGGGTCATCCAATTGAGGAGGATTAGATAGGGCGTGAGTATGCCCTCAAGTTGCACATGCTATGGACATGCCAAAGGTATCTAGAGTGTTTGACTCCAAACAATTTTCTGATGATGACACTACATGATCATATACATAATGTGATTATGCATGTGTCTATGTCATTGCCATTTGTTATGGATTAGTTATCTTCTTATGGATGCATGTGATAAATGCCAATTTACAATGCTATTAGCAATGGTATCTACATAGTTATTTTGTGCTTTAGGAACGTGATTGAATGAAATGTATTCAAATGATCGTGTTAAAAGTTGAACTCGTAGATATTTTCTAAAGAGGAAAGGGTCATGCACATGATAAACGTTGTTCAATTGCATGATGAGAAGTTGGGAATTGAGACAAACATGAAGGTGAATGATGCGGTGATCAAGGGCATCGACTAACAAACCTATCACAACATCATATTCGACATGATTGTTGATGGAAGAACCAATGCAAATGCCACTAGAGTGGACTACGAAATGCAAAGGGGTAAATATGGTTCAATATGGTTGCCATTTGTTAGATGCCTTGTTGAAAGAGTGCTTGGAGGTGTGTTACCCAAGCTGATTATAATGTAGGTGTTCTACCACATGACTCTTGAGGGCTATTTTTGGGAAGATCAGGGAGGAATAGGATGTATGAGATATTATGGGGTGGAAGATTATACCTCCCCTATGTTATGACTCCTATTGCTCAACATAGGGTGGAAGATGTTCGCTCCCCTATGTGATGACATGAGGTTAGAGTGTCCCATAGGACCTTCCTTATTGCCCTGAGAGGGTGGTAGCTAATGCTCCCAATGATTCTTCTTTAGATTCGAAAATGTTTCAGCAGATTGAGTTGAGTAGAGATGGGACATGATATGACGACAAGATACATATGATTATTACATGATGCAATTGAAATTTCTCCCTAGTTGAGAGGGAATGTTAATTTGACAACTCAGTGACAGATTCCAACCATGGGAAGATATTCATCCTTTTGAGAGGACCATTTTTGACAAGAAGTGCTCAATTTGGACAAGTGAAAGTGTATTTTTGAATTGAAGCCCACTATGTCACATTTGATCAAGTCAACCTTAACAGGAAAATGGGCAACCTTGGAAGCCTATAAATACTAGTAACCTCAAGCTCATTTGGACATCACAAAGCATCTTCTTCTTCTCTTCTTCATTGATTGGGTCACATAGGTCTAAGGCTGGGTCGAGGAAATTGGTTTGTACAGGTCTAAGATTGCAGTGTCTGAAGCTCGCACGTGTGTTAGGGTTTTGGTTTTCGACTGCACGCTTGACACAGGCAATTTTCGGCTATAACTGCAGGCAGACATGCACATCTGTGTGGTTGGAAGCTCTCAACCGCACACACACCTCTTCCTCTGTGTGGTTGGGCTCTAGGGTTACAAATTGACATTTGACTGTAATTGACTGCAGACAGGAAAAGTCGTCTCTGATCCGGATTGATGCCAGGATCATATTTATGAAAGTTGTTGGTTTAATTTTGTTGGATGATTTTATTTTGGGGTCATTGTACTCTCTGTTGAACATTTTATGACAATCTAATAGAAGAAGAATTACAAAGGGTTTTCCCCTACTGGGTTTTTCCTTGGTCATTGACTGAAAATTTGGTGACCCTTGTTGATGTGTTAATTGTCTCCTTTGTCATTGCATTTACTATTCAATCTTCAATTACTATTTATGATTGGAAGTATTAATTATTGATGAAAGATTGTTTATGAAAGCATTGAATTGGGCTAAAGGAATTGATACAACATAGAGCAATCTGAAATTTAACATCCTTTTCTGTTTAGGCTATGTTCTTCTAGCCTCACCACACACAAGTGAAGTCCTTCTCACTTGATGTGACATCTAGCCTATCCTTAGCCTTTATTTATATTTTCCATTAGGTGACTTAGGAGCCCTCTTTTTCCTTCAAGAGACCCCACCACACCACTCTGTTGATTTTTCATGAGTTTCTAATCTGATAATTACTTCCAGTGATTTCTTCATTAATTCATCTTATGTCACATACATCATTAAGCAATTATGCATAGAAAATCTCAACTGTAAAACAATAATGATAGTGGATCATGAAGAGACAGCCAAACACAAGACACACAAATTTTTACCCTAGGAAAGCTCTAACTAGGGGAAAAACCCAACGATCTTTTCTTAGAGAATTTGTCCAATTTAACAAGAGGTTCAATCTGATTTTTCCGATCAAGCTAGGTCCAACTGACTAGAAAATAAGCTCTATTCAAACATGGTCAAACTGACCAACAAATAAACTCAAGTCAAACCTCCTTTTGTTGTCCTAGAATTTGGGTTTGCTGTCGAGAATATCGACAAAAAATTCAGTGTGCGGCCTACACGTTCGAAGTCAACAAAAATTCAAAACATAGATGAAATAGGCTTGGTCAATGATGGATAGAATTTATCAAACTTCGAACTTCTTCTCTTTGTCTCCTTTGTATGGATGAGCAAAATATCAGATGATTGAGTGATCCGAATTTGGTCCAAGTGAAGAGGATGAATGGTGATGTATAGTAGATGAATGAGCCTGAATTGTTGTCTTTAGGGCTGGCCGACTTGTCCTTTAGAGGCAAAAATTTGATTTTCAAAAAAATAATTTTTCCTCCTTTGGACCGGACTTGAACTCAATTTTATACTTTCATTTTCTTTTTATTTTGTGGGCGTATACAATAGATGAATACCAACTGCAACTACCAAAATTCAACACTCCCTCTTAGCTAGGGAGGTAGTTTCTTTGACTTCTTTAAATGTTCTCTTGTTGAAAAAGTTCTCTATCCCAAGTAAAGGTTGAATGAGCTGGACTTTGTAGATGAATCTATCCACCTTATGTTCTATACCAGAACCATGTGGAAAGCATCCCGCATCAACATCATGGAAAGGAATCTAGTTACCCAATAGTCACATCTCCTTTGCAAATCAATCTAGTCACCCACTGGCCAAAGGCCTTCTAGGTCCAACTGGCCTAATACCTTTTGGCCTTTCGGGGTCAAGGCTAGTTTTGGGTCACCAATTAGCCAATTCGTCACCTAGAACATGGTCGAAAACCTGTGACCTGTGGTGAAACTTTGGGCCCATTTACCATTCCCACATGTTGTCACATGTTATTGAATGGCAAAACACTTGCCAAATGTTATAAAGCACTCACTCAACCCACTAGCGAAATAACCATTGGCAATATGGCTAGGTAACCACTAACTAGGGGAGCACTTTGGCCCTTGATGCTATTTGGGCCAATCTACCTAGCCACATTACATGGCTCTTGGTCACTACCCATGACTTGTTCAATACCCTTGACTTAGGGAAAATCTCTGCCCCTTAATGCTACAACATCAACGCTCCCTTTAACCAAGGGAAGCATTCTCAATCACTCCAAGCTTGTCCCCAAAGTATGAAAACTTCATTCTGGGACAAACACTTTGTGAGAATGTTAACAACCTGCTCATCTTGTAGAAATGCACTCTCCCTTCTATACCATGTCCCAAATGTGGTGATACCATGATCTCGATATGCTTCGATCTGTCATCAAAGTCGTCCCTCGCACCTGATCAAACAATCTTGCTAGTAGCTCCTGAAGCCACACTCTTCACAAATCACCAAACTAGTTGCAATACACTCAACCTCTGTAGTTTTGAGTGCGTCAGGTGTCTTGTTCTTTCCCAAGTAGAATCCAAACTAAATCATCGTACTGATGTGCTCTTCCTGTCTTCAACGCTCTCTTCCCAACCTGAATTTGTATATCCTTGCAACTGTACTTCATCATTTGAGACATGTACCATGTCGGTACATCAACACATGTGCTGCATGCCTCGGTTCAACCATAAACTGACTGGTTACACAAGATCCATCTGTTGATTTGTGGTAGCATCAGATGTGCTCTAGCCACGGAATTTGGTGGAGAGGTTGGGCACATGAGATCTCCAATACCCAGAAAGGGTTTGGGCAGATACTAAACAGTTCAGGAGATCTTAAAATAATTAATATTTTTAATATGGACTCTAAGTCTAAACTTAGGGAAATTAAAATATTAATGTGGATTAATATGAAACTGTGTTAGAATGGTCCAAAAGACAAGGATCAAGCTAGATCTAATCTTAGCCATTGATTAGGGACTTAATCTCGGCTATTGATATGTCAACGAGAAAAGTATAAGAAGGGGCTTGAGGGTCACTTGGAGATTACACTAGAGTGACCAGTGATTCTATTCTCTAGAGCGGGGTTTGCTAAGAGAGATAGAATTAGTAATCGGGAGATGCAACTGAGGGGCATTTGAGTACGGAGAGATAGAGAGGCAGAGATGGTGCCGGGAGAGCAGCGTAGTAGCCAAGGAGAGTGACGCAGGGCCACGCAGGGCTCACGTAGGGCCACGCAGAGTCAGCCGGGAGTTGCGCAGAGCCTCAGAGAGGCCAGCATGACTGACGTAGAGGGCTAGAGGGCTGACGCAAGGCCTCCCAGGGCTGACGCAAACCCATCCAGGGTGACGCAGGGCCAGCGTGAGGCAGAGAGGGGCTAACGCAGTCTAGAGAGAGGCTGACGTTGGGGTTTCTGGGGCAAATTGGTGCTGAGTTGCTGCCAGAAGGATTATTCGGGGTTTCAGCCAGTAGATTTGTCAGAAACTGATAGGTATTACTACCAAGGAAACTCTTTGTTGGGTAGGCCAGTTTCGACACCCAGATTGTTTTCTAATATTGCTTAATAAGAAACCCTCAGATAGCTGCACCGGTTTTCCCACATTGGGTTTTTCCGGGGACATTAGTCCAAAAATAATGGTGTCATATGGTGTGTTTGTTTCTATTTCTTTTAGTTGTCGATCTGTAATATGTTGAGCATGCACTGGCATTTATTTTTAGTATTTACAATGTAAATAACTTGTTAACGGAAAATAACAAGTAGGTAGGAATAAATTAGATAAAGTGCATGGAGGGTTTCTAACTAAGTAAACTTAGAAACTTCAACACCATCACCACCAGGGTTGTCAGGGAGCGACCCCTCCTTGAACCCGCTCCTGAAGCACGCAACGCTGGGGAGCGACCTCAAGAGCGCACTTTCAAAATTCACTCCTTGGAGCGCGCTCTAGTGGAAAAAAACCACTCCCTAGTTTTTCAGGAGCGACTAAAGGAGTCGTCGAGGAGCGGTCGCTCCTTGAGCGATTTTTTTTAAGAGGGAGCGGTCGCTTGCGAGTGCTACCGCCTTAAAAAAATCGCTCCCTATAGGCTAATTGGGCGGTCGCTCAGCGGGAAAGGGAGGAAGGGGAAGAGCCAAAAGAAATAAAAGGTCCTACTCCCCTCCCATAACTCACCATTTGCACATTGAGAGAGAAATAGGGGGCTAGGGCCAAAAGAAATAAAAGGTCCTACTCCCCTTCCATAACTCACCATTTGCACATTGAGAGAGAAATAGGGGGCTTTTGAAAATCCAGCTTGAGTTGAGGAGGAAGATTGAGAGGATTGCTTGGGAGCTTGAGGAGATTGCAAGGGAAATTGGACCTTGGGGTTGAAGGCAAAAGAGGTAGGATCTTGATTCTAATCCAATGTTTGTGTTTTTTATATGTTCATTGTTAAATGAAAATGTTCTCTTCTCTCTTTCCCATTCCCATTCCTCCATTTTATTGCAGGCAAGAAACTATAATTCCACAAGTGTTCAAAGAATCAAAACTTCAAACATCATGGCTATATGGCTTGGTATTCTTTTGATTTTGGTTTCTTTTTTTGTTATTATGGTGTTGGAGAGTAGAAGGAGGAGGGTTGATCATGATGAAGATGATGAAGAAGTGGGTAGTGGTGGATTGGAAACCCCTGGAGAGGAGGAGTACCTTGGTGAGGGGGATAGGAGGGTGAAGATGAGGGCACAAAAACGAAAGCAACCGAAACCCCATTGTGGAAATATGCTGCTAGGCATGAAGCAGGGAAAGGTGGTGGAACCACTAAATTTACATGCCTCCATTGCAAAAGAAATTACACAGGTTCATACACCCGTGTCAGAAAACACCTTTGTGAGACAATACCATGGGATGGAGGTAAACAAATTGGAGTCAAAACTTGTGTAAGTGTGACAACACAACAAAGAGCTAAATATATAAAGGAAGAGGAGGAAGCCCAATATAAATCTAAAAGATCAAAGGGTGACTTTGATCATGATAGCCCACAATCACATAGACAAAGAACTCCATCAACATCCTCCCATGGCAGTGGATATGGAGGCATAGGAACAAACATCCTTTAAGGCATAGAACCATATCAAAATTTCCTTGACGAAGGGTGTAAGAATGATGTTGATTAAATTTTTTTCCAGTTTTTCTATGTATGTGGAATACCTTCCAATGTTCTTCGCTCACCTTATTGACATGAAATGGTTTTTGCCATTAATGATGCTCCCAAAGGGTATGACAGGGCTAGAACCGTGGGACTTGATCATGAAAGAGAAAAAATAACACATGCTTTGGGTAAAATGACAAGTTCTTGGAATGAGCATGGGGTATCCATTGTATCTGATGGATGGACAAATGTAAAAGGAAAGCCATTGATAAGTGTTCTTGCTATGTCTAAAGGTGGTACAATCTTCCTTTTAGCATATGATTACTCTGAAAAGTTGACCGCCATCAACAATGCAGAACCATTAAACAATTGAACTTATTGGCCCATACAATGTCATCCAAGTCATCACCGATAATGCTTTTAATTGTAAGGTGGCAGGAGCAATTTTTGAGGATAGATACCTCAATAGGTTTTGGTCTAGGTGTTTGGTTCACACAATAAACTTTTTGATGCATGATATTATTAAGAACAAAAATTCTCAATGGAAATGGTGTTAAATTTTCACATTGTTATATTCTATATCAATTGCCTTAGCCCAAATCAATACTTCAATTAGCAATCTTTCCAATTACAATTAGTCTTTCCATTCATCAACAATAATTGAAGATAGAACAATAAATGCAATGACAAATGAGACAATCAACACATCAACAAGAGACACCAGGTTTGGTCAAAGAACAGGGAAAACTCCCAAAGGGGGAAAACCCTTTGAAATTCTTCTTCTATTACAGAGAGTACAATGGGTCCAATACAATATCATCAGCAAAAAAACCCAATAACATTCGGAAATAAGTTTCTAGCATCAGAACATATCAGAGACAACTTTTCCCATCTGTGGTCAACTGCGGTCAACTTTGGTCAATGGTCAATTTCAGTCAAACATCCCAATTGCATGCATGAGGAGTTGTGCGAGTGATTGGAGGCTTCCAATCGCACCTTGATGCCTGCAAGCTAGCGACTGTGGTCGAATTTTCCCTGTGACGTGCCTGCGATTGTAATCCAAAAACCCTAAAATAGATGCGAGCCTCAGACCTTGTAATTTTGGACATTTGCGAACTTCTGTTGTCGTCCCGTCTTCAAACCTGTGCAAACCAATCAATGAAGAAGAGAAGAAGAAGATGCTTGGTAATGTCCAAATGAGCTTGAGGTCACTTGTATTTATATGCTTCCAAGGGTGTCCAATTTGCTTTAGGGACGACCTTGTCCAAATGTGCATATGTGGGTTTTTCTTCATAAGTAGAATTTCCCTTGACCAAATTTCACGATCTTTAGGTCAATTTTGGTCTTTTCAAAAAGAGGAATTAAATGCAATCATCATCTCTATCAAATGAGTTGTCCAAAGTGGATTTTGACCGTAGTTGCATAATTTAAAACACCCTCTCAACTAGCAAGAATTCCACCTGTCAATATCTGATCATCGATCAATATGTCATGTGTATATCCTGTCGTCATATCATTTCCCATCTCTGCTCAACTCTATCTGTTGAAAACATTCTCGAATCTAAAGAAGAAGAATCATCGGGGAGCTAACGCTACCACCCTCTACATCGTTGGAGAGCATATCTCAATCCGAAACCATAATAGGGAGTAAATCTCAACCTAAAATCTCATGGGGGAGCTACATACCTTGGACTACCTTTGAAGTAGAGGTTGGGATTGACATTGCTTCTTGTGAATCCCCACTTCACCAAATAATTGTCTATGAGGGCGTACCATGCTCTGGGGGCTTGCATCAAACCATACAATGCTTTCTTTAACCTGCAAACATGTGTCTTTCGATCCTCTACCTCAAATCCCTGTGGCTGCTCAACATACACTTCTTCTTGTAACATGCCATGAAGGAATGCAGTCTTCACGTCCATCTGATGAAGGGTCCATTCTTGATTTGCGGCAAGGGCAACTATTGAACGAATGGTTGTATATTGAGCCACAGGTGCAAATATATCATCATAATCTTCTCTTTCTTTTCGGGAGAATCCTCATGCCACGAACCTTGCCTTGTATTTCTCAATGCTACCATCAACTCCCTGCTTGATCTTGAATAGCAACTTTGAAGTCACCATGGATCTCCCCTGCGGTCTCGACACAACATCTTGTACATTATTCTTCATAATCGATTCATATACTTCGGCCATAGCATCTTTCCAAACTTGTTCCTTCACGACTTCTTCGAATGTGGGAGGTTCGACTTGAATCATAGTGCTCATGGTTGCAACATATCCCTGGTACCTGCACAACTTCTTCCTTTCTCTCTATGATCTTCGAACGAGAGCTGGTCTCTCATCATCCTGTAATGTGTCTCGAAGATAAAGAGGCCTCTTCTTGGTGGGACGATCACATGGAGGAGGATCTAAGGGATCCGTGGGCTCCATGGTATCATCAACAATATCCATCTCAGATTTGGGCATGGAAGGACTATCTAAAATATCCATATCATCATTCTCCTTAGAAGGAGGCAGATGAAGGTCCCTTGCTTTTTCAAGGGCGACATCTTCATCGAATGTAACATCCCTGCTAATTTCAACCTTCCTTTGACCAGGAATATATATTCGAAATGCTTTAGAATTTTCACAATATCCAACAAACGTACCTTTTCTTCTCGAGGCTTCCAACTTGTTCCTTTTGTCCTTTAGACACATGAAAGTATACGGGACAACCAAAGATATGAAGACGACCAACATCGGGCTTGACACTTGTGAATACTTCTTCAGGGGCATTGTTGTACAATGCTTGATGAGGTACCATGTTTTGAACATATACGACGACATTTGTTCCTTCTCCCCAAAGGAAATTTGACAACTTTTGATAATGGAGCATGGCACAGGCAACTTCTATAAAGAACCTGTTCTTTCTTTCAACCACTCCATTTTGTTTGGGAGTATAGGGCACAATTGTTTCTTTCTTGATTCCTTTCTTCTTGCAAAAATCAATGAACTCCTTTGATGTGTACTCTCCACCATTGTCAGACTTGAATATTTTGATTTTCTTCACTGTTTGATTTTTGATCAAAGCTTTGAACTCCTTGAACATTTCAAAGACTTCATCCTTGTGCTTCAAATAATATATCCATGTCTTTCTTAAGAAATCATCAATGGAGGTGATATAGTAGAGATGACCACCAATAGAATGCACGGGCATCGAACCATATATGTCAGAATGGATGAGATGGAGGATGTCATTTGTCTTGTTCTCGCTAGAGGGGAATGGTCCCCTTTTTTTCTTTCCATGGGCACAACCTAGACATACTTCATCATGATGGGCTTGAACCTTGGGAATCCCCGACACCAATTTTTCCAGTTTCAGAAGAGCATGATAATGTAGACGGGCCAATCTTCGGTTCCATAGCTCTCTTAGATGATTAGTATCATGGAACAATGCTAGAAGTGGTCCTCCAAAAACCCTATAGGGTCCTTCATATCTTGATCCTAATGTGAATGCATCTCTCATAGGTGATCCAACAGGCCAAGTAAGAACTTTTTCCTTGATGAAGGCAACCCGCATCCCTTTGTATTCCAAAGCGGATATTGATACCAGATTCTTCTTCAACCCTAGCACATACATCACATCATGAATCAAAATAGATTCTCCCGAATTCAAATGAAATTTGATGGACCCAAAACCTTGAATGGGATGAGTGGAGTTGTCTGCAAGAATGATTTTCAAATTTGATTCCCTCTCTACCAAATTAGAGAGAACTTCCTTCTAACCAAGCCAACTATCCCACGAGATGAACTAGTAACGATAGAAATAAGAATATATTCATATTGATTCGCAACATTGCTTTCATACCTGGAGAATTTTGACTTATTTTGTGGACGACGATCTTCTTCATGATCACTTGGAGCATCTCTTCTTCTTCTTTCATCTCTGCCATTGCAATCATTGCTTTGGTCATCTCTCCTTCTTTGATCATTGAACCTGTTGTTGTTGCTTCTAGTATTGTTGCGTGGTCCATTGTTCTTCTCAGGGCAATCTCAAGAATAGTGGCCTTTCTTATGACAATTGTAGCATTCAATGTGCAAAAAGTGCTTCTATTTGGATTTCAAGGAGGAGGCTTTCTTGAATTTGATGGACCTCCTTTTTCCTTTCTTTGTCTTCTTGTCATGAGTGATGAATGCAATGGGCTCTCCTTCTTCATGGTTTTGAATCCTTCCTCTTGATATCATCCTTGATTCTTTTTGAGTGATGATAAGTGCTTAGAATTATGCTCAAAAAACAAAGTATCAAAATCTTGTCAAACTGAGCTTCAGATAGAAGAGCTTGTCATTCTAAATCCAACAGTGAAAACGACACTCAAATCCGAGTTCGTATGCAGAAGTTAGATCAAGTCAAAGTTCAAATTTGACTTGTCTATGTGGCAGGATTGGATGACATGGCAAGGGTCCCAGCGAATGGGGAAGCGCCAAGTGGCAGGTTGCCATTGGGTCCCGCATATTGCATATCGGGGGGAAATAAAGGATGCAGGGTAAGAATCGGCCCTTGACAGGGTGGGTTGCGATTTGTGATAATCACAATCACATATCGCACCCAAAACCTCGCTGTTATTGTTCTTACCACGAATAAAGTTCCGATTGCAATGATTGCCTGGACGCGATACTTTATTGTGTTACAGTTTAATGTCCTGACAGGTCCACGATATCGCATCGCAACATTTTTCTCTATTAAGAGCCCATTGTCGATTGCCAATTGCGATGAGTGATAAGACCTCGGACGCGGGAATTTTATATGACACAGTTTAATACCCCGTTGGGTCCACAATACCGCAATCGCAGTGTTCCCGTGTTAACAAAACCTTTAGCTGCTGAACTTTGCCAATTGCGATGAGCGATGGGTTCTGGACGCACGATTTTATATGTTGCAATTAATTATTCCCGGAGGGTCCGCAATATCGCAATCACAATGTTTTGCCGTTCCATGAGAGCCGCATCACTTTTCAATTGCGATTTGCGATATGGCCGACAAGATTCGCTTCGTTAGCAGGTTTTGGAGCAGAAATGGGTATTTGGTTGGTTTTGGAGCAATTTGTGGAACAAATAGTGTGAGAACTAGGAGAAGTCATAAATTCTTTAGTTCTTATCCAAATGGGATGCAAAAAGAGGCTAGATGGCCATTTTTTAGTAGTCTGAACTCATAGAAACAGGTTTCAGAGGCATTTGCGCATTGTAAACACACTTTTGTTATAATTTTAGCATAATAGAGAGGCCCAAGCCAGTGGAAGTTGGACCAAGGAGATGCAGCCCAGAGGGGTGAACTCCTTTATCATGTGTTTTTTATGTGTTGTATTTTGATGTTCTTTGCTGGTATTTTGCTGCTGTTCAACGTATGTTTTTATGTTAAATTGTTTATAACATTTACTTAAGAAACTCTCATCCGAATCAGTTAATTAAGCAAAAATATTGAATCCTTAAGCACTTGATAAGAAAATGATAAGCATCTTGGGTTTTTATTTTGAATGGGGAATTAGCACAATATTACTAATCTGCTCCATTTCAGATCAAGTGAGCTTTCCAACAATTTCATAAAATGATGGGAGGACATTTGTAATATCCCGTTTCAGAGATATTTCCCCAAACCCCAGTAAACTCCAACCAAATACGTACAAATGATATAATAACTGGGAAGCTCAAAGTGATGGAAATAACAATGGTGAAACATATAATAATATAAACATGAAATATAAGTAGATACTCAAGAAATGCAGAGAGAAATGCTAAGCCATTTTATTATATTGAGTAATGGAATGAGTACAGGAGGTGATCAGAAAGATGGCACCTCGACTTACACAAGGCAAGTGAAGAAATACACTCAGAATAGTAAAGGAATGGCCTCTCTCTGAACTGCGTCCAAGCTGCTGGAGAACTGTCGTGCTGCTGCTGCTGGAAATCAAATGAGGATTTGGAGCCATTCCCCTCCTCAGAAAATGTTGAAACTCTGGAATCAGACTCTACTCAAGAAATCCAGAAAAACCCAGAAATCTTTTCTGAAATGGCCAACTCTTGAAAATCGCCCCCTTGAGGACCCACGCAATCCCTCAAGGCTCTGTGCTGCCACTGAATAAAACCCACCAAAACTTTGCCTGAAACTCAGCCAAATCCTCCAATATGCAAGGGCTGATCCCTTGCTCAATCTCCCAGCTCAAATCCTCCACAAACCCCCAATCCGGAACTACCTCCTGAAGAACTGCGTCCCTCTCTCTCAAGACTGCGCAGTCTTCCAATGCACAACTCCTCCTCAATGCCAAAGATCAATACTACCGCAAAAAGACTACTGAAACGACCTTGCCCGAGTAGGCACTCAAAGTCCCCCGAGGCTAAGGGTGAGATCTTCGAACGGAGACACTCAGTGCACTAAACAGTGTTGTAGATAGGCTAAATAACCAGCATGCTCCAAGTCGAAGTGACTAGCTCAAATTCTCATAATTGAATGCCAAAATGAGGAGGCTTGTCTCTCCTTTATAGCGTTGGTCCCTTTCATCCCCAAGGCTCACCTCCTCCAACTTAGCTCCTTCTCTTGCTACGTGTTCCTCTCCATCTCCGTAGTCCCTCCAAGTGTCTGCGTGGGCGCCTCCTCTACGTGGTTCTTTGGCCCCCCCTTGGTTCCCCTTTAAGTTACAACGTTGTGCTACTAGGGAGAGACTTTATTCTAAAAGCGAGTTATGTTTCCCCTTTCCTCACATTTATATTATAAATAACTATAGAAGGAAAAATTGAGCAAAATCGAATATATTCCAATTAGCCATGGCTAATTAGGAATATTAGTCTCCCCCGGCAAAATGTTGCTTGTCCTCAAGCCACTGAAGTGATGGATGCTGCAAAATTTTCTCACTCTCCCAAGTGGCATCCTCATTCGGCAAATTCTTCCACCTCACCAAGAATTCCCGGATTGTCCTGTTCCGTAGCTGCCTCTTCCTGGTATCAATAATAGCCTCTGGCTACAACACCAAATGCCCCTCATCATCTGTGGCTGGTAGCTCATCTGTCACTGTCACATGCTGCCCCAATGCCTTCTTCAGGGATGATACATGAAAGATGTTATGAATCTTGCTGCCTTGGGGTAAGCTCCAACTCATACGCAACCTGTCCAATCTTGCGTATCACCCTGTATGGCCCATAAAAGCGGGGCTTGAGCTTCTCAGCCCCCTTCTGCTTCAGTGACGACTGTCGGTATCGCTATAATTGTAGGTAGACCAACTCCCCTACCTCAAACTGTCTCTCCACCCCACCCCTGTCAGCGTACAAATTTTGCTGGTTCTGCGTTGTAGCCATATTATCCTTGAGAGCTCGGAAAATATCTTGGCTCTCTTGGATCCAAATCTTGGCTCTGGGAGCCTTGCTAGCACCAAACATCACGTCAGCAAAAGATAAAGGATGATATCTATATAAAGCATAGAACGGTGACATACCAATGGATATGTGATGTGTAGTGTTGTAGCAGTACTCCCCCAGATGCAGCCACTTCAGCCATGCTCACTGCTGCCCACTGACATAGTTATGCAAGTAGCCCTCCAACCACTTCTTAACTATCTCTGACTGC
Source organism: Pinus taeda (assembly GCA_000404065.3). Classification (NCBI taxonomy): domain Eukaryota; kingdom Viridiplantae; phylum Streptophyta; class Pinopsida; order Pinales; family Pinaceae; genus Pinus; species Pinus taeda. Next base: position 234,103 of record APFE031600155.1, on the reverse strand, counting down.
CCGTCTGTCTGTGGGTGATAATTGGTACTCGGTGTCAACTCCGTCCCCACCAACCAGAAAAGCTCCTGCCAAAATCCGCCCATGAAACGACTGTCCTTGTCACTGGTGATGGTCTTGGGAAGACCATGTAACTTGAAGATCTCTCTAAAGAACAACTCGACCACCTGTGCTGCTGTGTAATGTGCGGATATGGCGAAAAAGTGAGTACTTTGTCAGTCGATCAATGACGACAAAGATGCAATCCTTGCCTTGTACCATGGGCAACCCTGTGATGAAGTCCATCGAAATACACTCCCATTTCCCCTCCGGAATGGGAAGCGGCTGCAATAATCTTGCGGGATGGTTCATCTCCCCCTTGTTCCTCTCGCAAACATCGCACTCCTAGACATGTTGGAGTACGTCCTCCTTGAGGCCCTTCCATGAGAACCTCTCTCTAATGGCCTTGTAGGTTTTGGTAAACCCCTGATGGCTGGCCAATGGTGAATCATGTGATGCTTGAAGTATCTTCTTCTTGAGCTGAGACCCCTCAGTCAGGAAGATCCGGTTCCTATAGTAGATGATCTCATTGACCACCCTGTACCTGTCATCTGCCACCAGTCCATCCAGAACCTTACATGAAAATCTGTCTTTGGAGTACTCAACTAAGAGTCGAGCCCTCCAGTCTGTGTCCAAGCTCATAAGAGACAACGTGGCTGGTCTACGTGAAAGGGCATATGCTACCACGTTGTTCTTACGTTTGACATACTCAATGTCAAAGTCATATGCTTGGATCTTACTGATCCACATCTGTTGCCTCTCTTGTAGCTGCTTCTGCTCCAAAAAGAACCTGAGGCTATTGTGATCAGTCCTCACCTTGAACTTGTTACCCACTAGATACTGCCAGAACTTGGCCAATGCATGCATGATGGCGAGCATCTCCTTGTTGTATATAGAATACAACCTCTCATGCGGAAGGAGCTTTCGGCTCTCAAAGGCTATAGGGTGACCTCCCTGCATCAATACTGCACCGATCCCCTCTCCTGACGCATCACACTCCAAAACAAATGGCTGCGAAAAATCCGGCAATGCAAGCACTGGGCAGCTGCTCATAACCTCCTTGAGCCTATCAAAGGCTCGCCGCGTTGTATCTGACCAACTGAATGCCCCCTTCCTCGTCAAATCCATCAGGGGTGCAACAAGCTGTGAGAAAATCTTGACGAACTTCCGGTAGTAGGTGCAAATGCCAATGAATCTTCGAAGTTCTATCACGTTCCTCAGCTCCGTCCAATCTCTGATGGCCCTGATCTTCTCCTCGTGGACACTCACTCCGTCCACCCCTATGATGTGTCCCAAGTATAACATCTCCGTCAACCCAGACTCACACTTGGAGAGTTTGGCATAGAACTACTGCTCCTCCAAGATGCGCAATACTGTCTCAATGTGTTGGAGATGCTCCTCCCAAGTCCTGTTGTAAATGAGGATATCATCAAAGAACACCAACACAAACTTCCTTAAATGACTGCGGAAGATGTGATCCATGCAAGACTGGAATGTAGCGGGGGTGTTGGTTAGCTTGAAGGGCATCACCAAAAACTCAATGTGCCCATAGTGACACCTGAAGGCGGTCTTGGGAATGTCTTGTTCCCTCACGCGAATCTAATGGTACCTAGATCTCAAATCAATCTTCGAGAAGAACTGTGCTCCTCTCAACTCATCCATCAACTTATCGATCTTGGGTATGGGGTACCTGCTCTTCAGTGTTCTCTTGTTTAGGGCCCTGTAGTCAATGCACATCCTCAATGTACCGTCCTTCTTCTTCACCAACACCACGGAAGAAGCAAAAGGACTTGTGCTCGGCCGAATGTGCCCAAGAGCCAGCAACTCCTGAATGGCCCGCTCAATCTCATCCCGATAGGCCTTGGGATGCCTATAAGGGGTAGTAATCACTGCTTGTATGCCCTGCTCAAGCTCGATGGTGTGCTCAAACCCCCGGTCCGGTGGCTGTCCCTACGGAATCTCCCCAAATACTGTGGCATACCGGTCAAGGATGGACTGTATCTCTGGGTGCACTGTCTGCCCTGTGGTCCCTGCCTCTGATGCACGCATCTCCACTGCCCACTCTATGTCTCCCTTTCGGAAGACTGCCTCCATGCGATGAGTCGAAATAGTCTGAGGCGGGTATGTGTGCTGTCCCCGTATCTTCTTATGCCTATCTGTCTTCTCATCATCCGACTCCATCTCTAGGGCCTTCCAATCTGTCGTGACCTTCCCTAGAGTGATAATCCACTGAACACCCAGTACTATGTTGGTGTCTGGAATATTGACCACAAAGAAGTGGTCAGTCAGTGTGTAGGTGCCCATCGTCACTGATAACTCTTGAACATAACGAGCACACACCATGGTCTGATCTCCTGGAACCATAACTGAAAAGCCATCAAAGCTCTATTTCGGTATACCTCTCCGCTGAACCATCTGTGCATCAATTAAGTTGTGGGTGGTCCCATTGTCATCCAAAACTAATACTCGTTGGCCACGTACTGTCCCCCGTACGCGTAACGTCAAATACTTGGGAACTCCTCGCAATGCTGCAAGGGCCCCTCCGGTAGGTGCAAAAGCTGCACCACTTGCTGCTGGTGGTGGAGGTGGCAAAGGACCCTGTACATCATGACTATCTCCTACGTCCACATCATCCTCCTCATCTTCTTCCCTGCTGCTCTCGGAGAAGACCTTAATAAAGTGTGCCTTGCCAGCAGCACACCTGTGTCTTGGTGCCCACGACTCCTAACATGTAAAACACAACTGCTTCTTCTTCAACTCCCTCCTGGCGTCATCATTAATCTATGCTCGTCCTGGATTCCCCTTTAGAGGTGGAATCCTCACATCCCTTAGGCTGGAAAGCCTGTCTCTGGGGGTAAGGTGTCCGGGTCCTGGGTAAGGCATCTTGTAAGTCCCGGGTCCTGCTAATAGCATCCTGGAGTGTGGCTGGTCTAGTGGATTTGACTAGACCCCGAGTGGCTCTGCTAACCCCTCCACAAACATGTAGATCCTCCGTGCCATGGATAGATCTGGCACCATCAGTGAAACCCTCAAGAAGTCTGCGATGTAGGTCTCAAGGCTCCCGGTCTGTTTGAGCCTCGTCAGCTCAACAAAATGCTGTTCCGGATCCCTTTGGTCAAACCTCTCCATCAATCTCCTGGTGAACTCGACATACGTAGTCAATGTGGAATGTCTGAGTGTAACCATCCCATGGAACCACCAATCCTGGGCCTCACCATCCAAATGTAAGGTCACGACCTTGATGGCCTCTACCTCCAGCATCTAGTTAAGCTGGAAATAGATGTCTAGCTTCTCCACCCAAGACCTTGCCGAATTATTTGATGAACCGTCAAACATAGGCAAGTGAAATCTACTAGTTGTGCGGTGGGTGTCTCCATCGTGATAATGTCGGTGTCCTCTATGATGGTCGCGGGGTCTACTATCCTGCTGGAGCTGAACAAAGTCTTTGAATGAGAGAGCATCCTTGAACTCTTGCCCATAGGCTTGGTACTCTGCAAAATAGTCGCCCATGTGACCGGGCTCTGCCTGCTGCTAGGCTCCAGCCCCCGTGTCTTCTCCTAGGAAAGTGGGCATGGTAGAGCGTGTAGGGGCATGTAAGGCCATCTGTTGAGTAGTGTCACGCTTAGTGGCACCCTACTCTGGAAAATGGTGGGATGTACCCGATCCCTCACCAACCTGGAAACCCCGTGGGTTCTCATGCCATCTAGCCTCCACTGCCATGAATCTCTGCCCCATCACCTCGATCTGCCTCGACAGGTCCTGCACTGATTTGAGGAGCATGTCCGCAAATCTCTTCCCGTCCTCATCTGCCATCGGATCCTCCTGCTCTGCGTCCACCACAGGCTCCTTGTGTTCCGCGTCCACCACAGGCTCCTTCTGTTCTGCATCCACCACAGGAACATAGTCTCCCTCCTCGTAGGTGTTCTCCAAACTGCGTCCAGTGTCTCTGTATCTCCTATCTCTGTAACAGATGTATGGCTTTTCCCTCGGTGTCATAGATTGCTAGCTCTACAGACTGATCGAGATCTATGCTCTGATACCACTGTAATATCCCATTTCAGAGATATTTCCCCAAACCCCAGTAAACTCCAAGCAAATACGTACAAATGATATAATAACCGGGAAGCTCGAAGTGATGGAAATAACAATGGTGCAACATATAATAATATAAAAATGAAATATAAGCAGATACTCAAGAAATGCAGAGAGAAATGCTAAGCCATTTTATTATACTGAGTAATGGAATGAGTACAGGAGGTGATTAGAAAGATGGCACCTTGACTTGCACAAGGCAAGTGAAGAAATACACTCAGAATAGTAAAGGAATGGCCTCTCTTTGAACTTCGTCCAAGCTGCTGGAGAATTGCTGTGCTGCTGCTGCTGGAAATCAAATGAGGATTTGGAGCTGTTCCCCTCCTCAAAAAATGTTGAAACTCTGGAATCGGACTCTACTCAAGAAATCCAGAAAAACCCAGAAAGCCTTTTTGAAATCCTCGACCCCCGAAAATCGCCCCCTTGAGGACCCACGCAATCCCTCAAGGCTCTGTGCTGCCATTGAATAAAACCCACCAAAAATCTGCCTGAAACTCAGCCAAAATCCTCCAATATGCAAGGGCTGATCCCTTGCTCAATCTCCCAGCTCAAATCCTCCATAAACCCCCAATCTGGAACTACCTCCAGAAGAACTGCGTCCCTCTCTCTCAAGACTGCGCAGTGCTCCAACGCTCAGCTTCTCCTCAATGCCAAAGATCAATACTACTGCAAAAAGACTGCTGAAACTACCTTGCTCGAGTAGGCACTCGAAGTCCCCCGGGGCTAAGTGTGAGATCTCCGAATGGAGACGCTCAATGCACTAAACAGTGCTGTAGACAGGCTAAACAGCCAGCATGCTCCAAGTCGAAGTGACTAGCTCAAATGCTCATAATCGAATGCCAAAATGAGGAGGCTCTTCTCTCCTTTATAGCGTTGGTCCCTCTCATCCCCAAGGCTCACCTCCTCCAACGCAGCTCCTCTTGCCACGTGTTCCTCTCCATCTGCGCAGTCCCTCCTAGTGTCTGCGTGGGCCCCTCCTCTACGTGGTTCTTTGGCCCCCCTTTGGTTCCCCTTTAAGTTACAACGTTGTGCTACTAGGGAGAGACTTTATTCTAAAAGTGAGTTATGTTTCCCCTTTCCTCACTTTTTTATTTATAAATAACTATAGAAGGCAAAATTGAGCAAAATCGAATATTCCAATTAGCCATGGCTAATTAGGAATATTACAACATTGTTGTTGCTTAGAGTAGTAATAAAAGTTTCCCAAATAGGAGGGAGACCTCTTAGAGTCACAAGTACCAATTCCCTGTCAGGCACAGATTCCCCTACTCTTTGCAATTGATCTCTAAGACGAGATATCGTCATTATGTAAGATTGCACGGACTCTCCTTTGTCCATATTTGTGTCTTTGAGTTGATCTTTCAAGGAGATGATTTCCTTCAAATTGTTGACTTCATACATGCCAACTAGCTTATCATACATGTCCTTAGACCTTCTCAAGTTTCCAACATATGCAAGTAAATTACCTTGTAAACCATCAGCTATTATTTGTTTTTCTTTTAACTCATCTTTCTTGTGCAAGTTCGTGAAAGCAATGAAAGCATTCTCTGGAGGCTTAGGTACTTTTTCTTGAATATAGTCCAAAACATCATTGTTATCAGCTATGATCTCCAAACTGACTTTCCAAAGATGATTACTTCAATGCTTGTCTCCTTTTGGGCTTGTCCTTCACCTTGGCTCAGATTCCATGTTAAATTTTCAATTTGTTCTATGTTATATCAATTGCTTAGACCAAAGCAATACTTCAATTAACAATCTTTCCAATTACAATTAGTCTTTCCATTCTTCAACAATAATTGAATATAGAATAATAAATGCAATGACAAAGCAGACAATCAAAACATCAACAAGAGACACTAGGTTTGGTCAAATATCAAGGAAAAACCCCACAAGGGGGAAAACCCTTTGAGATTCTTCTTCCATTAGATTGTCATAAAATGTTCAATAGAGAGTACAATGATCCCAATAAAATATTATCAACAAAACTACCAATAATATTCAAAAATAAGTTTCCAGCATCAGAATATATCAAAGACAACATTTCTCGTCTGTGGTCAAGACGATCAATTTCAGTCAAACTTCCCAATCACATGTATGAGGAAATGTGCGAACAACTGGAGCCTTCCAGTCGCACCCTTGATGCCTACAAGCTGACGACTGTGATCAAATTTTCCCTGTGATGTGCTTGTGACTGTAATCTAAAAACCCTAAAACAGATGCGAGCCTCGGACCCTGTAATTTCAGACTTTTACGAAATTTTGTTGTCGTCCCAGCCTTAGACCTGTGCGAACCAATCAATGAAGAAGATGCTTGGTGATGTGCAAATGAGCTTGAAATCACTTGTATTTATAGGCTTCTAATGGTGTCTAATTTGCTTTAGGGCCGACTTTATCGAAATGTGCATATGTGGGATTTTCTTCATAAGTACACTTTCCCTTGACCAAATTTGATGATTTTTAGGTTGATTTTGGTCCTCTCAAAAAGAGGAATTCAATGCAATCATCATATCCATCAAATGGGTTGTCCAAAGTGGAATTTGACCGTAGTTGCATAATTTAACAAATGGGTTGGTGATTCGTACAACAGAGGTAAAAAAATGATAAAATTTATTACACATCATAACGATACCCATGGGCTTTTCCGCAGTCACTCAAGTTTGGAGGTATTGAAGATTCCGAAGATTAAATTTACTAGCTATTACCTCACCTTCCAGTGCCTTTTGAAGATAAGAGAGTCATTAGTTACCATGGTATCAAGTCAATGCTGACAGGTATTAAAGGACAGGGCTCCAACCCCTGTTGACAAGCAAGGTTTTGAACAGGTGGAGGACATTGCTCTTGATGGTCTATTTTTGGGCACGTGTGAGGGAAGTTTTTCAATTCACCAAGCCCATTTATAACATGATTCATTTTGCAGATATAGTTGCATCAATGATTGGGGAGGTGTATGAGCAAATAGATAACATGTTGGGGCAAATAAAAGATATTGTTCAGGAAAATGATCCCAACTTGTATTATATTATTCACCAATGTGTGTGTGTGCAGGTGGAATAAAATTAATGTTCCACTACATGCCTTGGTGTATATCCTTATGTCAAAATACTACTCTCCATTTTGTTTGGGAAAACTTGGACCTGGGGGTGGGGTTAATGCCAAACCCCATACAGATCTAGAGGTACAACATGGATATATGGAAGCGTTAGACAAGCTGGTCCCTGATAGGGGGTAGTGTGCTAATCCGCGTCTTGAATTAGGCATATACTTCACTAGCACTAGAGTGTTTGGTTCTTTGCATGCAATGGAACATAGGGACAAATTTGATGCTATCACATGGTGGGATGCATATGGCGGACAGGGACTTTTGCTAAAATTGGCAAAAAAAAGTGCTCTCACAGGTTGTAAATACTTCATCTGTAGATAGGTGTTGGAGCACCTACAACATCCATAATGTGAGAAGAAACAAACTCAATGAAAACCGGGCAGAAAGCTTGGTTTATGTGCACTACAACTTGAGGTTGTTGAGTCGTTATTGTGATCGGGCTTGTGAGGATACATCATATAAAACTTGGGATAACAACCCAGAGGAAGATAATTCGGAGGGTGGTGCTCTACATCTAAAAGAATTGCAAACAAAGCTTTAAAGAGATGATGATGAAGCAACACCAGCCATGCCACTCCCACCATCTAGTAACAATGCTTGAGTTCCAACATCTTTGCCTTTGCTGCCGCCACCTGCATCTACATCCTCATGTGGAGGGCATGTGGCTTTTGGTTCTGGTTGTCCCACTATGCGGGAGGAGACTCCTAGTAGTAGTAGACCACCATGACCTTCTTAGAAATTAAACATTTCTTGTGGCAATAAGAGGAAGCAGTAGATAATATATTTACTTGTCTTTTCTAGTTTCTAGTAGTTTTTATAATTGTTGACTCTTTCATATTTATTATGATATTTTTTGTAAACAATATATGACAATTTAAGTTTGAAGTTTGAGTTGGCAATTATAACTCGTTAGTAATGAATTATGAATATGATGCTTTGTGAAAGTTGAAAGTTCAAACATTTCATTTCATGTTAGATATTTTTTTGTTATAGTAATGGTTAAAAGTACAATTTTAGTGATCAATGATGATAAATGTTATATATTGAATTTGGAAAGATTGAAACTTTCAGATTGATGAATTATGAGACTCTATATGTTGTATGTCACTAATTATTGATTTTTGTAGCATCGGATGTGTTCTAGCAACGAAATTTTGTGGAGATGCTAGAATACATGTATTCTCCAAAACCCATAAATCTTTTCAGTAAATTTCACCTAGAGACGACTTAATTAAAATAATTAACTTTTTTAAATGGTTCCCTAAGTCTAAACCTAGGAAATCTGGTTAATTAAAGGGCATTAATTAAGTCATGATGAGAATCTTCTAGAAGAAGACATGGATTGACTTTTAGTTAATCTTAGCCATCGATTATGTTTTAATCTTGACTGTTGGTGCTCCGACAAAAGTCTATAAGAAGTTGATGGGTAGATGGAGAAAACACCAGAGTAGGTACTGAGTTGCTCAAGCAAATCGATTTTCTGAGTGGCTGAAGTTCGACAAGAGAAAATCGAATCAGAGAGTGAGTTGCAAGTGGGAGAGAGAGGGCATCAACATAATCAGAGAGTGCAGGATAAACCTGGAGGACGCAACACAAAGGATGGATGCAGGGCAGCCAGCAAAAGGGTTGACACAGGGCCCACACAGTGACTGGGTAGAGAGTGACGTAGAAGGGCTAGTGAATGAGGTAGGAGGTCCTCTTCAGGATCATAAAATTTCTGTGAAGTGTGAGAAAGTGACTAGTAAATTTCTCTTAGTGACTCTTCCTCTACTTTTGTACAAAAATTATTGCTAAAGATTAATAAAAGAAACCCTCATCTGTTGGACCAATTTTCCCACATTGCTTTTTTGAGTACAATTGTCCAAAAATAACCGTGTCACTATGGTTATATGTGCTAGTATTTTCCTTGTATTTATTTTCTGCAGAATTTTTTTTGTGAAGGTTGGAGTGTATGTATTTTGATATTTGGCGTAGAAACTGCAAGTAATTTGTTTAAGTAATTTAACAAATAGAAGAAATATTATCAATTCGCTGTAGTAGGAATCGGGTAACCGATTTTTCGCACTAACTTGTGGACGTGGTAGATGAGGATTATAACTTCTAGATGATTGACGTTATATGATTCAATCCATGTTTTTATTTTTTTTTGTATCTAATTCATCATTCTACATTCTTTTGTTGACATATATACATCAAAATATATAAAAATATATATTATATAAAAATTTGCTCCCGATTCGCTCCAAAACCGAGAATGTTTGAAAATTTCGCTCCCCACTCCCGCTTGCACTCTCGCTCCCTGCTTCTGCTCCCCGCTTCCACAGCCGCTCCCAAGTAAGCTTGATCACCACAATTGTTTGAAACTACAACAGATCTTGGTTGCTTCCTTTGCCAAATAACTTCTTCATGTTAGTTACCATGGGAGTGGCCATGGACTAGCAGTCCATCATCTGAAATCTCTAAAGGATCGTAAGAATATGGTTCCTTTATCAAAGGAAGATCTCACCCGACTTCTGCCACATTTCTAGTCCCAAGAAGTAATGTATCCAACCAAGATCCTTCATCTCAAACTTAGAGGTCAACTCCCTCTGATATTGAAGCAGAGCTTGACTGCTCCCTCTTTGTGGAAGCAAATCCTCCTACCACTATTGGTCCCTTTGTCACATGAGTCTTTTTGCTCCTGTTAGAAATAAGTCATATAATAACAAGATCAACCAAGGCTCATAAGATATTTATCAATCCAAAAATACCATGCCTGAGGTCCGTACAAAAATTTCTTCAGTCTGTGGACACGAGATTCTCTCTCTTGTACCTCAAAGCCCTAAGGTAGCTCTATGTACACTTCTTCTTCCTCAATTACTCCATTGAGGAAAGCGGTCTCCACATCTACTTGTTGTAATTTCCAACCCATAATAGAAGTAACAACAATAATAGTTCTAAGAGAAGTGTACCTAACAATTGGAGCAAATGTCTTCTCATAGTCCTCTCCCTCTTTTTGGGAGAATCCTCACGAATCTTGCTTTGTACTTCTCTCTGTTTCCATTCATTGCAGTGTCACAGAGAAGGCAGAGGGAGATCCAATAGTGGCAGTGCAAAGCTAGAAAGGCTGACGGAGAGCTATGCAGAGGCAGCATAGGCTGATGCAGAAGCAGCACAAAAGTTGTAATGAAGTCCAAAAATTTGCTGGGGAGATCAATTTTAGAGCTGGAAGCCGGGGTGTAAGACCGGGAGGCAGAAATCGAGGTTCCTGAGGAACAAATCGATTAGTCAGAGTTGTGACACTATCCCCAGAAGGTTTGGCGCTAGGCTGACGCAGACACTGCACAAAGGCAGTCATTCAGGGGTTGGATTGGCTAGAACTTCAAGGATAGTGTGAGGTAATCTCACAGAATGATATTCTCTGTAATTGGATTGCCGGGAAGGCATCCATAAGTTGTATTCAAATTTACTACTGCATAATAATAAAACCCTCAGAGCTGCTGCACCGGTTTTCCCACATCAGGTTTTTCTAGGGACATTTTTCGAAAAACAACTGTGTCACTTGTGTCATATTTTATTTCTTGCTCAGTTTCTTGTTTCCGCGTTAGATTTAATTAAGTGAAGACTGCAGTGTATGTATTTCGATATTTGTCGTAGGAAACTGCAAGTAATTTGTTTAAAGGAATTTAACGAATATGAGAAATATCATCAGTTGCTGCGGTAGGGATTCCGATTTAGGAATTTTCACAGGCTTCTCTCTTATTAGCTATACCCTTGCACCCCAACATGTGACCTAGGGCTGCCCCTTCTCATCCCCTACTTCATTCATCATATCTATCCCATGCCACCACCTTTTGAAGGATGTACCTTGAATATTATACCCTTTAGAAGTAGAAACCACCTAATAGGGTAATTGGTTAACCCCATTTGAAGTTTAGGAGACATTGGCACATCTCGAAGCCCATTATGGAAAGGCAGGGCATTATGAAGTCCCCACCTGTGGTCCATGGTTAGGTAAGCTCATTTACTCGATTTCTCTAATGACTTGTTGTACTGGAAGGTTAGGGGATGCATTGGACTTTATGCAGGATTGCAGATGGTTTCCATTTGGGTTTGGTCTCCCTATATGGGGTCCTAATCCTTGAGAGGGCTACATTGGCACAGGTAGGGTGAACGTTGAGAGCCATGGGCCTCCACAACAGCAGATTGATGCATCCCCAAAACCATTCAAAGATTTATCGTTGTTCACTTATTGGACGAGGAGGATGCACCTGATCCATCATGCCCAGTTGGACCCAGATCTACACCATTCGCTTGGCAGATGATCCAGGACTAGCACGATGATGTGACATCACCTACACCATCATCCTAGCCCTTGCAGACGATCTACAACATCTTCGATTTGTTTGGAGACCCATGAGGACACTTGTGTGCCCCCACGTGTCATTTGGAGCACCACATGTTAGTACTAGGGGTCAACCCCTTGTCCACTGCTTTTGAGGGTGCTATTCTTCATTGTGGCACCCATGGACCTCATTAGGCCTCTTTGTAAAGATCCACATCGAGTTATAGGGAACATAGAAATATTAGCATGCATACGAAACATGCATATGATAGCTACATATGCATGTATCGCATACACTGCACTAGTATCCATACTGAATTCACAAGCATAAGATAAAATAATTAATTACTGAAAATACTAAAATAAATACCCAACTCACAAGAATATATTGAATATATTAAGGTATTTATGTGTGTACCATCATCTTAACAGGTAACTATAGTTTATGATACATATAAAAAGATGAATGCAATATTCTATACAAGTTAAAATGGAAATATATGATAAATAATAACTAATATAATAAAAATAATTATTATATATATTAGTAAGAATACTATATAATATATATATATATATATATATATATAATCAAAAGGACTCAAAAGAAGACAAAAAAATATTATATTTAATAAAATAAAATGTGTTTTATATACATATACATATGATACAACTTAAATAAAATTATCATAGATGAAACAAAAAAGGAGACTATGCATTATATCATACATAAAATAAATAAAGTAAAGAGGGCTTGCCGCATCATTAGCATTTAAAGAGAAGGCAGTTAATATCATATGACATGCTTCAAAACAGAGGAGGGTAAAACCTATCACCGGGAGGAAGGACCACCGCAAAGCAGTTTAACTGGCAGATAATCGGCTGTGATTTGGGGAAAGGATTGGATGAAGAGGTGGTGAAGGAGAGCCTAGGGGGGAATATAAGGAGATGAAAGGAGATGAAAGAGGGGGGGAAAGAGAAAGCGGTGAAATCTGGGAAATTAGCTTGAGGTTCGAGAAATTTGGAACAACGAGCCTCTGTTCTTGGAGTTTTGGGCACAGGGGGCTAGAAGACCTCAATTTTGAAGTCTTCTGGATCTGGGAACTGTATAGGTTGATTCCAGATAGGCTGGGAGGAAAAGGGTTGGTTTGGTGGCAGGAGAGAGCAACATTAGACCATAAATACCTTCAAACGAATAACCAGGTAGTCTTCCACATCCCAATTATGAAATTCTAATTTTAATTGCATGTATGAGAGATTTAAAAATCTGGGTATATTTTCTGGAATGATTTAATTTCTACTTTAGGGTACAAATTTCACATCTTTGGTTAAATTCTAAAAATGGGTATCACACTCTTAGGGGGCCCTACGACATGCATAGATTGTGAGAAATCGGAGACCCGGTTCCCTACTGCAACGACTGATGAGATTTCTACTACTTGTTAATTTATGAATCAAGTTATTTACAATGTTACACAGTAAACATCGAAATAAAATCCACTATAGCCTTCACAACATGAAATATTGTGGAAACAAGTACTGAGCAAGAAGGAAATAGCACACACACAATTGACATTGTTGTTCTTGGACAATGTCCCTGGAAAAACCCAATGTGGGAAAACCAGTGCAACAACTGAGGGTTTTAATTATTATGCAGTTGTTTCTGAATACAATCTTTGATGCCCTACTGGCTATCTGATACATAGAATCTTATTGGCAGAGAATTAGTGAGAAATACCTCACACTATCACTGGAGATTCGATATTGATCTAGCCACTGAATGGCTAGCCCCAAGCTGCCTCTGCAGAGTCACTGCACTGCTATGCGTCACAATTGATAGGGACTGCGTTACTCCCTCTGGCTGATCGATTTGCTCGCTGGATGCTCTACCCTCTGGCCCTCAGGTCTCACACCCCAGTTCCTGGCACTGGATCTGATCTGCTCCTCAGGAAATTTGCGAATCTCCTTAATGCCTCTGCATTGCCTTAGCGTGTCTTTATGTTGCCCAACGTGGCTCTATGCTGCATATTCTGGATCTCTCTCTACCTCCTTTGAAATGTATCCTCGGATCAGGAAACTCTCCAATCGGAAAACTATCCCTGCCCTTCACTACAAGAAATCTCCTCGATGACTTCTCCTGCAACTGTTGTGCTGCTCTCTTGAGAAATCGATGTCTTGATCTCACTCTATGTGTTTTTCCAAATGCCCATGCAGCCTCTTCTTATAATCTTCTCGTTGATCAATCAAAGACCCAGATTAGATTCTAATCAATGGCTTAGATCGTCTTGGCTTGATCCTCGTCGTCTTCTAGAAGATTCACACCTAGTTTAATTAATACACTTTAATTGTTGATTTGGGGTGGCATCGGATGTGCTCTAGCCACGAAAATTGGTGGAGAGGCTAAAGCACACGAGATCTCCAATACCCAGGAATGGTTTGAGCAAATTCTAAACAGTTTGAGAGATATTAAAATAATTAATATTTTCAATGGAGTCTCTAAGTCTAAACTTTAGGGAAAATAAAATATTAATGTGAATTAATATAAAACTATGTTAGAAGGGTCCAAAAGTCATGGATCAAGCCAGAGTTATCTTAGCCATTGATTAGGGACTTAATCTCGGCCGTTGATTTGTCAACGAGAAAAGTATAAGAGGAGGCTTGAGGGTCACTTGGAGAACACACTGAGTTGATCAAGATTTCGATTTTCTGGGGCAGGTTTGCTGAGGAAGTCAAAAGAGTGATCAGAGTTGTAGCCGAGGGGCAGTGAATATGGAAGCAGAGAGGGTATCGGGAGAATCAGCGCAGAAGCCGGGAGAGAGGGACGTAGAGCCAGCCAGAGGCCACGGAGAGCCAGCTAGGGCCCACGTAGAGGCAGCCAGAAGCTGCGCATTGCCTCAGAGAGCTAGCGTGGGTGACACAGAGGCTCTAGAGGCTGACGCAGTGCCTCCGGAGATTGACGCAGGGGTTATTGGGCTGACACTGGGCCAGGAAGGGCTAACGCAGTGCCTAGAGGCAGACACTGGGGTTTTCATGGGACAAATTGGAGTTGGGGGCTGTCGGAGTGTTTATCCGGGTTTCAACCGGAACATCCATCTCTGACTGAGATGTACCATTGCCGAGATTACTCTCTGTTGGGTGACCACTGCCGAGACTACTCTCTATTGGGTGAGCTAGTTTTGGCACCCAGATTGTATTCAGAAACTGCATAATAATAAAACCCTCAGATAGTTGCATCGGTTTTCTCGCACTGGGTTTTTCCGTGAACATTGGTCCAAAAACAACGATGTCACTTGTGTGCTTGTTTTGTTTCTTTCAATTGATGGTCTGTAATGTGTTGAGCATGTACTTGTATTTATTTTCAGTATTTACATGGTAAATAACTTGTTAATTAATCAGAACAAGTAGGCATAAATAAATTAAAAAAGTACATGAAGGGTTTCTAACAGATAGACTTAAGAAATTCCAACATTAATTATTTTAATTTCCTAAGTTTAGACTTAGTCATCCATTAAAAATAATTAATAATTTTAATTAAATCTCTTTCGGGTAGAATTTCCAAAATGATTTCTGGATATTGTGGAATGCATGTGTCGTAGCCTCCCTGCAAAATCTTGAGGCTAGAGTACATCCGATGCTACTAGAAATCAACACTCCCTCTTAGTGAGGAATGTGCTTTAGTGCTGCAACCAACTGAAGCATCACTTTGACTCTGCAACACCTCTTGCCATGTTGCTAATGTCTGGCTCTACTCCCCACCAACCACTGCACAACACTGATTTACGCTACATTTGTGTTGCTGCTGGCTCCGCTGAACTGTTGTCAACTATTGCATCTGCACTGCAACTCTGTTGTTGCTGCCATTGCAACATCTACAACGGAAAAACATCCAAAATACTGAACTAACTATGTTTAGAATGATGCATTTGTGTCCGAGTTTTGACCGCTGCTAGAATCTGTGCTGTCATCGAAGCTTCTGCACTGCTGCAGACTCTGCTCTTTGCCAACTGCACTGCTGCCAACACCAGCTCTGCATTGCTCAGTGTCTGACTGTTACTAGCCACTACATTTGTCACTCTAGCACCTGACTGCACCACCTGACATTGGTCCATCTTGCTATTGCTGACTGTGGGCTCCCGTAGCAAGGTCATGATCCAAGAGGTGGACTCCTCAAGGATTCAACCCATCCTTTAGCTCTTTGAGGCTACAACTCTAGATCACCCCACCTCACCCATGGAAGCATCTCAGTAATCATGGCAAACTCTTCCTCTAGCTTAGAGGAAAGCTTATTAATATCAGCGGATGCAACTTGTTGATCCTGCTTCTCCTCCTTGTCCCTCTTTTTGAGAGGACACTGATTGCTGTAGTGGCCCATCTTGCCACACCTGAAGCACTTGATCTTCGAAATGTCCTTCTTCCTCGTACGGTGCTCCTGCTGCCCCTTTGATGTAAGGGCCACCTCGTCCTTTTCCTTCGCGGTCTTCGTCCCACTGTTGCTATTGCCACTGATTATTGGCACTGATTGTGGCCTTCACCTGGTCACGCCTCATCTCCTCCTTTTGCAGATCAACCCATACACATTCCTAATCTGGCAAGTGTTATCTGCCTAGGATGCTCTAGACAAACACTTGCCAATCTTTGGAAACGCTATTCAATGCTATTCGAACAAAGTTTGTAGGTTGGGGCCCTGACCCTATTGAAGCCAGTTGATCTCGGACTTGCTGAAGCCTCTTAAGGAAGGGGTCTATTCCCTCCCCTTTTTGCATCCTCGTGCATTTCAACTTCTCCTCCAAGTACATCTTCCGCTGCTCGGAAGAGCCTTTGTATAGCGTGGCTAAGGCTTCCCACATCTGTTGGGCAGTGTCCTTGTCGACTATATGGGATACTACATGATCTCGAACTCCATCGAGAATGATCCTCTTAGTCTTTGCCATATCAACCTTGTACTTCTTGAGTGGATCCGCATTGGCGGGCACAACTACCACACTATTGACATACATCTTGAGATCATGCTCATCTAGAAGGCATGAGATCCTAGCCTTCCAGATCACATAGTTGGAGGTTCCGTCCAACTGATCTTGATCTCTCAATCCTGCTGCTGCCATTTCTCTTGAAAAAGTCGAACTCCTCCCTCTTGTCCTCTATGCAGCTACTGCCTAGCTATTCACACTCCCTTTTGGAGTGAGAAATCCTACACACAACTACTGCTGCTCTTCTTGGAAAATTCATACTTCTTGGCTGAAAGTCCTCTTGAGGAAAAATTTCCCTCAGTGTGCCTTCTTCTTTTTCTGACGCTTTTCTACCCCAGCAATTGCTACAAAAAAACTACGTCTCAGCTGAATGCTGCTCTTCGTTGAAGCTATTGGTGTGCTGCTCCCTCTATCGCTGACATATCTCGATTTGGAAAATCTCTCTTTGTCGAGTTACTCAAAGAGAGATTTTTCCTTGAGAATCTTGCCCTCCTGGCACTAGACTACGCAATCCTTCTGGGGATTCAATTTGCTGCATATGCAACTATTCGATCTCCCTCTTCAGCGTAGCGCTGGGCTCTTTTGGCTCTGCTCTCCTGCTTCACCTGTGCTCTAATACCATGTGAGAAATCAGAAACCCGATTACCTACTGCAGCAATTGATTAGATTTATCCTACTTGTTACTTTCTGAATCAAGTTATTTATAGTGTTACACAATATAAATCGAAATAAAATCTACTTCAACCTTCACAACATAAAACATTGCGGAAACAAGTACTGAGCAAGAAGGAAATAGCACACACACAATTGACACCGTTGTTTTTGGACAATGTCCTTGGAAAAACCCAATGTGGAAAACCGGTGCAGAAGCTGAGGGCTTTAATTATTATGCAGTAGTTTCTAAATACAATATTTGGATGCCTCACTGTCTATCCAATACAAAGAATCTTACTGGCAGAGAATTAGTGAGAAATACCTCACACTATCACTGGAGATCCTATACTGATCCAACCACTGAATGGATAGCCCCAAGCTACCTCTGCAGAGTCACTGCGCTGCTCTGCGTCACAATTGATAGGGACTGCGTCACTCCCTTTGGCTAATCAATCTGCTAGTTGGATGCTCTATCCTTTGGTCGTCCGGTCTCACACCCCGGTTCCTGGCACTGGGTCTGATTTGCTCCTCCGCAAATTTGTGAATCTCCTCAAGGCTCTATGTTGACCAGCATGGCTCTACGCTGCCTCTTCTGGATCTTTCTCTGCCTCCTCTGAAATGTATCCCTGGATTAGGAAACTCTACAACCGGAAAACTATCCCTGCCCCTCACTGCAAGAAATCTACTTGATGACTTCTCCTGCAATTGTTGCGCTGCTCTCTTGAGAAATCGATCGCTTGATCTCACTCGATGTGTTTTTCCAAATGCCCATGAAGCTTCTTCTTATAATCTTCTCGGTATCAATCAATGACCCATATTAGATTCTAATCAATGGCTCAGATCGTCTTGGCTTGATCCTCGTCTTCTTCTAGAAGATTCACACCTAGTTTAATCAATACAATTAAAATTAATTAATAATTTTAATTAAACCTCTTTCGGGTGGAATTTCCAAAACGATTTCTGGGTATTGTGAAATGCATGTGTCCTAGCCTCACTGCAAAATCTTGAGGCTAGAGCTCATCCGATGCTACCAGAAATCAACATAGATTATTATTTGACCTCTTGAGAGGCTTACTTTTTCATTTATGAGCTGGTTTGGTGGGCTTGTCACCAAAAATTGTATTATTAGCGTATTATTTTATTTTTGGGGCTTATGTAGGCCAAGGAGGCTAATTCGAACTCCTGAGTTGTGTATAAATAGGAGTGAGATGAGTTCATTTCTCATCATCACTTTGGATTAGATCTCTCTCTTCTTTAGAGAATTTTGCACTTTTTCATAGAGGATGAATTGGAGCATTTATGGATGAATTTTGATGTATGGTTATTGGTCTATCTTCTCTTGGAGCTTCTCTATTGTCATTTGTGAGTGGTTGGATATACTCTACTGCATGTAAGTACTAAATTTTGATGTTATTCCTGTTACTTTTGTCATATATGCTGGATTGGGATTTTTGTTGTTTTAGGGTTAATTACTACATGCATATTATTGCTTAATATCGTTGGATTGTCTCTATTTATAACGTTTCTCTCCAAGTATGGGCCATGTAGTATGAGCGAAATCTCCTAGGGGTAAAACTGACCTGATAAGCCATTCCACTTGTAAATTTGAAGTACAAAAGCTGCAAGATTGCTTTCACTTGACCTAGAGGGGTTTGTGAGGTAATTTTGAAGCCTCCTTTACTGGGAACCAAGAAATCTTACACATAATCAACGTAGACTCCATTCTCCCAAGGATTAAGGCTTTGATCTACCAAGGGTGTTCACCAAAACACTTATTCTTTCACCTTCTCCCAAGTCTAGCCACATTGGGGTGGCTAGGGCATCAATTTCTTGACAAGTTAGCCACTGAAAAGTTTCGATCTCTTAGGGTCTCCTGTGCTAGCCTTTCCTCTAGCCACCCTCTAAATTTGAAGACATTCCGACAGTGGAGTCGAGAGAAAAGGCAAGCCCTCGCTCCGGGACCAAAACTTGCCCTGGCATCCCGAAGGCTAGCACTTCCCAAGGTCAAAGCAACATGATTGAGTGAAATACTTTCTTTGATCCTCAGCCCCTTGTCTAGGGTAAGAATATCATTGATTGTTTCATACCTTCCTCATACCCTCTAATGGGTCCTGTTGACCGCTGTGTGTCAACTACCCATAGCAGTACACCCCTTTTTTTCCGCAAAAAGGGACAGCGCTTGATCGAGATGTTCGTGCCATTCAACAGTCATTGTCATTATCCTGATCTTATTAAAGTATTAAACCCAGTCTGCATTTTGATGTAAATAATCTTAGCAGAGCTGAGTCATGTATGTAAATTGCCTAGGTGGACCTAATTTTCTAGTGGTAATCTTCATTCCGGAAGGTTTTCGTCTCACCGATCCATGATCGGCAGAGTTTTCCTTCAACCTGACCCCAAAGCCGGAATGAATTTTATCATTAGAGTCTGAGGAGAATCCTAGAGTTTTGACCTGCTAGATTATGTTTGGTCGCTGGTCTATGAGGGTCTATGTCAAAGGGCTTTTCCCCCCTCGAAGATGTAAAATTGTAAAAGTCATGATGAAAAGTGTCTTGAGGGTTAGGAAATGTTAATCCCCTCATGCGTCTTAAGTCCTAGGTCCTAGGGAAATTTTTCCAAAGGCTATGTTTGATGATCCATAATAATAATAAAATAAAAAATTAAAAATAAATAAAAAATAAAATAAATAAAAATACAAAAATATAAAAAAATTTGAAAAATGATAATTTTTAAATTTAAATATAAATAATAATATTTTGATAATTTCAATTTTTTAATGCATTAAAAATTTCGACGGATGAGATTAAAGAGATGTCTTGATCCTCATCGACGGTCGAGAATCGTTTGACATGGGAATCACTCAAACTAGCCCGTTGGGATTTTTTCCTTTAAATAGGGTGCTAGGGGTCATTTGAGATCATGAGATATTGGATCTGAGTTTTGGCTGAAGAAGCTCTCTTGTAAATATTTTTTGGTGCTAATAAGAAGACTTTGGGGTCAAAATCTTGCTGGTGTTACTCTCTTCAAGTGATGTGAGCTATTTTGTTTTCTCTGCATATTTTTAATTTCAGCCATTAATAACAGCTTAATGAAGAGTATTGTTGAGCATAGGTATCTTGTTACATGCTAGGGTTTGAATGGTGTTAGGGTTTCTGAAGTAATGGCAGGTATTCTATTGCAACGGAGATCTAGTACTATTTTTTTCTCTTTTTATTGATGGTTAAAGTGAGCTGTGCAGGAATATCTTGTTGAAGAAGATCAGTGGGCGTTAGGGGAAGTTCTAGGCTGAACCAGCCAACTCCCATAAGCACTTTTTGCAGAGTCCAGCTGGTTTTGATCCTGGGTTAATCATTTAGTTTGTTTTGCTATTTGCATGAGAGACTTTCTAAGGCATTTCATTAGCAATCTGAAGTTTATGAAATATATATGATGTCATTGACAAATCTGGCTGTTGCAGAGTCACAAAACTATAAATAATTTTTGCTTGTTGTTAGGGTTTTATTTATTTTTATTGTTCCCAGGTTTTGGTTGCCTGTTTCATTGTTTGCAGGTTACAGGGGCTGATGATTGAGAATTTTTTGGGGTTTTATTAGACAAATTTGGAGCAGAGAATTTTAAATATTTTTGTGTGGAGCTTCAGTGGTTTCTTTTGGCCATCTGGGTAATCTATTTCATCTCCATAGCTGCCAAATCCACAATCTGTCAAACATTCACGTTGATCTGCATTCCCCATTCACATTCCATGCAGTTCTTCCTGGCACTCCTAGCTGCTCAACCTGCAACTCATCCAAATGTTGCACAACTCTCATTGGAACCGTGTTCTTCATTTATAAGGCTCTCCACGCTGCCGAAATCTCCCACTGTTTGCAATCCTCATCTCCATCGAACTTATTCACGCAGCTCTTCACACTTTGCAGCTGGCGTTCAGCTCCACGCAATTTCCTTTTGCTGGCTCGCTCTTCCTCCTCACGCTGTCCCTCTATCCTACGCAGCTCCTTCAATACGCCATTTCCACGCATCACCTGCACACAAAAAAAAAACGCAGTTCCTTGGGCCAGGCAATACAACAAGGGTATACGGAAGTCATTTCATCTGCTTGCGTAGGAAGAGAGTCGTTCTTTTTTCTGAGAACTTATGGTAAGATTTTCATTGAACTTCCTTTCGTTCTACTGCTGAAGGCTTCCGATATACAAATCACGCAAACAATAGCCCATGTGATTCGTATTGATGGTTAGGGCAGCTGACGTTTCGTTCATTTTTCATTAGCGTAACATTTTTTCAAAACTTTGGTTCAGGGACGTTACTTTCATAGTTAGCGCAGGCTTTGAAAAGGCATTACACGCATCATTAAAATTTTTTTTTTGTCTGCGTCGTGGCTTTAATGCGGGTTTCAATTATCAAATGCGTTTTGGTTGTGGTTATATGGTAGTGTAGGTTTAGTTAGGTTTCTAAACTCGTTTTTTTTGATATAAATGCATAGGTTGAAGCGAGTTATGTAGGTTTAGTTTTTTTTTTTTTTTTTAAATCGATTTCATTTTTGGTTTGGTGTGGTTATAGTTACGTTTCGTTTGTTTGATTTTAGTTTTTTATGCGTTATGCTTTTTAGGTTTATTTTAAAAATAAAATGAAAAATTTCATAAAAAGAAGCTTAGGGTTTTGATTTAAAATTTTGATTTGTTTTTTTTTCTTTAGATATAGTGTAGATTTTATTTAAACTTTTGTTATATTAAAAAAAAAAAAAAAATTAGGGTTTTAGATTTAGATTTAATTTTTAGGGTTTTATTTTTTTTATTAGATTTAAATTTAGATTTCCTTTTTTAAATTTTGTTTCATAAAAAAAATATAAAAAAATAAATAAAAAGGACAATAAAAATTTCTTTTTAGGTTTTAGATTAAATTTTAAATTTTGTTCTAGTTTTAGATTTTTTTTTAGTTTTAAAATTAAATTTTTGTCTGAAAAGCCATAAAAACATCGTGGAAATTTTTTGAAGTCTTAGCCTGGAAATTTTATCGCGTTCTATTTTTGCTGAGGCTAAAATTTTGGGATTAATGTTTATCTGGCATGCTTGAATATAATATCTGGTTGATGTGCAAGTTTACATGGTTGTATCTTTCGAAGTTTATTTCTTAAATTGCCAAATCATCGTTAAAAACATCGTGAGTTTACTGGATATCTTGCATTGTTATGATTACTGTGTGGGTTTACATTTCTGAAGCATACAATAAGTAATCATTTAAACGTCAAACCCATAAGGCACTGGTCCGTTAAATTAAACAAATCTATTAAGTGCTTTCGTCCTTTCGTGTCTCCCAAACCAACTGATCCACAGTTGGTTTTCCACTTTCCTACAGGGTCTACCCCCCTTAGCCACGGGAGACAGACTTAAACGGAGGGATCGGGGATCAGAGTGACAGCCCCCGGTCTGAGCGTTGTCGTGACAATCTGTGCGACAACAGGTCCACTTGGCCTCGTGTGGTCCCGCTCCTTCAAGGGACCATTCTTTAAGAAACATCCGGGATACCAATTCTAACAAGGATTTAGGGTGTGGGGAACTCCTTTCAAAGCCTATTGTCATACACTCACCCGCCAAAATCCTCTTCCTTCCCCTAGAAGCACATAGTACCTTGCTTAGAAAGCAAACAGGCTCCATCCTTCAAAACCTTCTGGGAAAGAATCTAGGTCATTCATATCCATTGAATTATTATTCATTAGTGACTCCATACATATTGGTTTTCTTACCATCGCTGAAAGTCCGTAAATAGAAGGGAGCCTTAGTTGAGGTGACAGTGGGCTAAGACTCCATTTGTTGCCCTTGGCCTAGCATTTTCCCTTTAGGGATTCCCCTTAGGTCCCTTGCTAGTTTGAGTGGTAACAGAACTCAATGCCAGATTTTACTACCAAAATTTTCATTTGTGAATTTTGATCAAACTTCAAGGTTTTCCAACTTGAACTCAAACTAGGGGAGTTAGAGTGCAACGACCTCATGAAAATGTGGTAATACTCCATCAAAGGGGGAGGAATAATGACGACAGGTCCAAAAATTATGTGAAATAATGGTCTGATCCTCACATGGTGTCTCAAATGTAGGCCCATGGTCATACCTTGGGTCAAGGGACACCATGAAGCATGGAATATGCCTCTATATGTCAAAATTTGGGTCATTAAACCCCAATCCTGTCAAGTGACTTCAAAGTTAATCCTCATTCTGGCTCATTTATTCTTCAAGTCAACGCTTTCAATGTAAATCCACATCATTGAGTTACAGCAAATGAGCAACATATCATCCAAATTATCCAGGTTATTCTCTCGACATCATCAAAATACCCCACTGTTGTCATAAGTGAAAATCGACCCTCAATTAATGTAAAAATCAGCTCCAAATAGTGACCAAAAGGTGGGTGTTTCCATATCCTTCTACACGGCATGCTAAGGAGATGTTCAAGTGTCCATAAACAGCCACAAAACTGCATTGAAAGGTATGATAAATGCCTCAATTTGCATGAAATGCATCAAACACCATAAACTGCCGTGGGAAATATGAAGGTGGCCAAAAATCAGAATGCAACCAGGTCGTAAAGGAGGGCTATGCCATGTCACAAACTGTTCTGCACACCAAAATTTTACCAGGGGTACATATTAGTTGTTGTGATATATGTCTAACTGAATTCCAGATTCATTTGTTACAACTCACTGTTTGCTGATTCGGGTGCTATATTTGTTACTGAAATTGTCCTACACTCTTTGTATGTCTGCCTACTATTTCCTATCATGTACATAGATTTCTTTGGCATTGTTATGGTACTTGAGTTTTTCATTAGGCTTTTAAAATTTAAAATGTACGGTTATAACTTGGGAACTTGGAACGAAGTGGCTAATTTTGAGGGGTGCAAACTATATCAGGACTCAAAGATGTGTTGTATTTCACAAGCAGTTGTATAGAAATGGCTTGCTTACTAAATTTGAATTAGTGTTTCTGATATTCAGCTATATAGGGGTAGGATGGAGGATGGAACTTTGGTTGCCATAAGGTGCTTGAGATTAGAGTGGAAACCAACTATCCAAAATTTGAAGCTCCATCTGGAGCTGTTCTCAAAACTTAGACACCAGAATTTGGTCAGCCTTCTTGGGCACTGTATTGATTGTGAGCTGGACGGTTCGAATGTGAAAAGGGTATTTCTCATCTTTGAATATGTATCAAATGGGACTTTGCAAAGTCACCTTTCTGGTACGTTGTTCATATAAACTCTTCACCAATGAAATATATCCATTCTTAACATATATCTGCATGCTTTTGGAATCCTTTACTAACATTTCCATGTGAATTATTTATGTAGGGAATATGCCAGGAAAATGTTTAACCTGGCCACAGAGGCTGACAGCAGTGAGTGGTGTGGCAAGGGCTATCCATTTCTTGCACACAGGAATTGTACCTGGTATTTTTAATAATAATGTGAAAATCTCAAATGTTTTATTGGACAAAGGTCATATTGCAAAAGTAAGTGATTATGGCTTACCAGGACTCACAGCAGATATGATTGAGTATGAGGTGGGTCTGCTGATAAACATGATTTATTTGTTTCAATTTGAATTCTATTCCTTTTCTACAAAACCATTGATATCATATGCTTCTGTTCCAATTTTATTTCTTGAGGCAGTAATTTCTGTGTATGCAATCAGTCATATATAAGAATTTGCATGGGTTAACGCAGGCAAAGATGGAATACCAAAAAATGACACAAAAGGAGCTCTCCTTTATTAGTAGGTATGTCTGTCATTCAAGCAACCATGAATTTCATAGTTTGAATGGTACTGACATTTAACATCACAACTGTGAATGTGTTCTATGGTACCGACATCTATCATAGGAGTCTCAGAATAGATTTATTTGAAGCTCATATTACAATCTGATTGAATGTGAAATTCTTCTGTTTATGAATGGAATGTTCCCATTTAATAAACCAATATTTTCACTGATTCAGCATCATCTAACATATCTAAATTTTAATAATAAATTATATGAAAGAAATTCAAAAGCATTTTATGTACTAACTCTATGTACTGAATTTACAATCTTAATGAGCTAATAATAGAAATAATTTGATAAAATCTCGCTTCCTGCCATGCAAATATATCTAGGAAAATTTTAGCGTGAATTAGAAATTCAAGTGCTGTAGCGGCAAAGAATTTGTCAGCTCCAGACCAACAATGCATTGATTGATAAAGAGCTGTCTTAACTAGTCCAATAGTGGCAACTTGATGATTGTTATGGTCCATTTTCCAAACCACTACTGTTCTGAAACAACTTTGGTGCTGGCAGTTTCAAGTTTTAACAGAGATTCTGTCTTCCCTTCTTTTCTATGATGTTGGTGTGAACATTCCGCAAACCGGAATCCCTACTGCAGCAACTGATTAAACTTCTCCTATTTGTTAATTACTGAAACAAATTATTTACTGCTTCCTGCAACAAATATCAAAGCTAATACTCTGCAGCCTACACCAATCAAATAATATGCCCAAAACAAGAACAAAACAGCAGAGAAAGATACAACACAAGTGACAGTTATTTTTGGGCCGATGTCCCCGGAAAACCCAATGCGGGAAAACCGGTGCAGCAGATCTGAGGGTTTTTATTATTACGCTGAAATATTTTTGAATACAACTATTGGATGCCCTCCCCACAATCCAGTTACAGAGAAAATCACCTAGTAGAAGAAATTGGTGAGATTACCTCACTCTACACTGCAAGTTCCAGCGGATCCGATAGCAGAACTGTGAGTTCCCCGGCTACTTCTCCGCTGCCCCTGCGTGGGCCTTGCGTCAGCGTCTAGGTTATTGTGTCAGCATAACTGAGAATTGATCTGCGTTCAGAAGCCTTTTCCAGCCCTCTCGACTCAGAAACGTCAGCTCCTTCAACGAATTCGGACCTCTACGCAGGAAGCTATTGTGCTTCTCTGCATGGGCCCTGCATGAGCCCTTCCTGGCTCTGTGTCACCCTCTCTGCCCTCTTCGTTGCCTCCACTGTGTGTCTCTCTGCCTCTTTGTTGAGTATTCTTGGCTCTGGAGAAGATCCTCCAGCCAAACTTCCTCTGCCCCTCTCTGCACAAGCTCACTATCAATATTCTCCTGGCATCTCCTTTGCCTTAGAAAATCGAACCTCTGAACTGACTTTGTGTGTCTTTCCAAGTGACCCTCAAGCCTCCTTAAATAATCTCCTCGTTGACATTCAACGGCACAGATTAGAAGCTAATCAATGGCTAAGATCGTTTCTGCTTGATCCTCGTCTTCTTCTAGAAGTTACACCCAAAATTTATATTAATACCCTTTATTTATTTTATTTTCCTAATTTTAGACTTAGGATCCTGATGTCGCACAGATTGTCACGACAACGCTCAGACCGGGGACTATCACTCTGATCCCTGATCTCTCTGTTTAAGCCTGTCTCCCGCGGCTAAGGGGGGTAGACCCTGAAAGAAGATGGACGACAAACTGTGAACCAGTTGGTTTGGGAGACACGAAAGAGAAAAGCACTAAATGGATTTGTTTAATTTGATGTACCAGTTCCTTATGGGTTTGATGCTAAAACAATCACTTAATAGATGTTGTAGAAATGTAAACTGTGCACAACAATCATTTATCATCAAATAACTTTGAACAATGCAAGATATCCAGTAAAATCACAGTGTTTCTTAACGATGATCTGGCAATTTTAAAAGAAATAAACTTCGAAAGATACAACCATGTAAACTTGCACATTAACCAGATATTGTATTCAAGCATGCGAGATCACATAAAAGATAAACAATAATCCCACATCAACATTTTAGCCTCAACAGGAAAAATAAAATACGATAAATCACCGAGCTAATACTGAATCTGGCAAAAATTTTCCACGATATATATATATTTTTTTATGCTTTTCAGACAAAAATAAAATTTTTGAAATCTAAACTGAAACAAAATCTAATCTAAAGTCCTAAAAATTTATTTTTATGATTTTTTTTTTTTTTTTTTATTTTTATTAATTTATTTATTTTAAACAAAACAAAAAATAATAATCTAAATTAAATCTATTTTAAAATTTAAAACTTAACAAAATAAAAAATTAAAATCTAAACCCTAAAGACTTTTTTTTTGTTAATTTTAAAATCAGACCTAAAATTTAATATTAAACGCAAACAATCAAAACATAATACATATATATGAATTAAATTAAAACTAAAAAAATAAAACCAAAGATGAAACCCTAAGCTAAACCCTAAAATGTGACCCTTATATAAATTTATATTTTTTATTTAAAATTGATCCCAAACGTATGCACAAAATAAAATTAAAGCTAAAAATCTAAGCTATAAAAATTAAAAAAAAATGACGCATACGTAACTAAAAAAAATGACCATACGTAACTAAAACCAAATCATAAAATGAAATCGATTTTTAAATCTAAACCTATGCCAGACTTCTCGACATGCATATCAAAATGAAACGATCGATTTATCTAAGCTACGTGAACCTCCATTTACGCATAGAATGACACCCAAATCCGCAGGTTGTATGATTCTGGCTTACATTTTTTTTTTTTTTGCAGGTGATCAGTATTTGACGGGTATGGAAACTTGATGTTATCAGGCAGAGAGGTTTTATACACGCACCTAATACCCACGCAATTAAAACTCGAAATCACTTTGTTTTTGCAGGCCCCTGTGCAGGTGGACGGAGGCCTGGGGCATATTGAGATGATATTGCAGCGTGGAGAGATGAAGCCAACGCAAGTCTTACTGCGTTCACCCACGTATTTGGTCTGTGCTAAAAAAAAATAAACAGGCGTGACCCCTTGCAGTGGATTTCTTCAACGGCCAGCAATGATCGTTTGTATTTTGGTCACGATGAGTGAGGACGTAGCAACGAGGGTATGGAGCTTCAATATTTTCTGCGTGGATCCAATACAAGCCCACGGATGTTCTGGCGGGGGCAGCGGGAGAGGCTTCACTGAAACAGTAGAACGTTGGTGGAACGTATGGCGTATTTGCTGTTGATTCTAGGCTTGATGATAGATTTCAGCATGCGTGTAGAGAAGCAAGTCAAAGAACCAACAGCTGTAACCTGCACAAGGGAGGAAGAAAAAATCTGCGTATAAAACAAAATTTAAACCCTAGATCAACCCAAAATTTTTTACAGCTTTTGACTCTTTAACAGCCACATTTACCAATGATAATCAGTAGTTTTATCAAAAAATTCCAGATTCACTTATAAAAAAAATTTCAGAACATCTCTCATTGCAAATTCAGAAAAATAAACTAAATGATAGACCCAGAATCAAAACTAGCTGGGCTCTGCAAGAAAATGCTTGCGGGGGCTGGCTGGTTCAGCTGAGAACTTCCCCAAACACCCGCTAGTTTCAAGGGTTTCCTGCACAACTCACTTCAACCGTCAATAAAGAGAGAAAAAGCAGTACTAGATCTCAAAAACAATGGAGATACCTGCCATTACTTCAGAAATTCTAATACCATTCAAACCCTAGTATGTGAACAAGATACCTATGCTCAACAATACTCTTCATTAAGCTGTTATTAATGGCTGAAAAATAAAATATGCAGAAAATGAAATGGCTCACAACACTTCAAGAGAGTAACACCAACAAGCTTTTGACCCCAATGTCTTTCTTTATTAGCACCAAAAAAGTTTACAAGAGAGCTTCTTTAGCACATGACTCAGATCCAATATCTTCTGAAATGACCCCTAGCACCCTATTTAAAGGAAAAAAATCCCAACGGCTAGTTTGAGTGATCGATGTCAAAACGATCTCGACCGTCGATGAGGATCAAGACATCTCTTAATCTCATCCATCGAATTTTTTAATGCATTAAAAATTTGAAATTTTCAAAATATTATTATTTT